>VTPC01001198.1:76482-92198 GCA_011009095.1 Ignelater luminosus
TAAGCAAGTATACGCTCTGCAGAGTTTTCTAAAGGTATCTTCGTAGGCTATAAATATATGGTATTTACGTAGAATAAGACTTTGAGAAGGCCAGAGCAAAATATCTGTTTTATTAGTTCTGTATTTTTTTTTATATATACTATATATTTATATATATATTTTTACTATATCTGTAATATAAATTGAAACACCATCTTGTTGAAGTAATATACGTTTTAGTAAAAACTTTTTTTCACAACTGAAAACGATCTGTTTGGTTAAAGGTCTTCGTAAATAGTTCTGAATTAATGATAAAATGATAGCCTAAGTTATACGCTGTCGTTAACACATGGATTGTGGGTCACTGAGATACTCAAATCCTTTGAACAGACTCATATATCTAAACGGAAAAATCTAGTTTTTGATAAGAATTCAGGCTTTGTTTTGAAGAGATCAACTCTGAACTAAAAATCAATTTGGTCTTCTCAGTCTTCACACTAGATGTTTTGACAGTTGATCAGGGACAGATGCCGGTGTCGAAATATTATGAAATTTGCAACTTTCAACAAATAAGAGAGGGGGTCATGGAAAAAAATTTGAATAAAGGCATTTTTACATCTGTTTATGAATAAGAGTTGTTCAATCCTTGGTGTATGTACTTGCACATTTTGGTTACAAAAGTAAGTCAGTTGTCGAATGGAAATTTTTGACAAAACTGGATTTCTCGAGTTTCACCGTTTATTTCTTCTTTCATATTAGAGATATATATTTGGTAGAATTTAACTCTAATCTACAATCCGAAGGACAATAATAAACACTCATTCTCGATAGCTGCACAAACGGATCTCTTGAAATATACAACCTTGATACACATATTTGATAAGCGGTGACACTTACAACTTTTGCTACTACAAAGCGTTGTTATAAGATAATAAGTGTGACCTTTTATATGTTCATCTTAATGCCTTGCTGTAAGACAAAGCTTAAGGTTTTGCTTGAGTCGAGACTTAAATATAAAAATCGAAATTCATAAAATGGAGGTTATATTTGTTTTCTAGTAAAAAGATTTTCTAAAGTCTGCTGTATAAAGGAAAGCGTTTTCCGCCTTGTCTAGCCTTCTCTGTTTGACATGCTTACTTATATCTATGTTGAATTATTCAATACAAGTTTAACTGTCGTCTTTCGCAAATTGCATTCTTCTAAAGAACAGATCTTTCTTGGACATTTTTTGCATTGGTTTCTGAAATTCTAAGGAAATTTTTTGCCATTATGTCAAATGCAACATTAGATCAAATATTCTATTAGATTGAGTATTTTGTTGAATCAAGTATCCAATAGCTGGATTACTGTAGATCAAGTGATCAAAACAATTTATTCAGATCGACTTTAGCTCTAGATAGCCATGCCATGAAGTTATTGTCGAATTTTTGCTTAGTCTGAACCGAAGCAACATTTGTGGTAAATTGTTTCCAACTGATTTCTGACGAAATCTGAAAAAGGATAAGCAAAGAATTACTTAAATGACAATGAAATTGAGTAACATAATTATGGACAGATACTAATTTTACACAATGCAAACATTCCAGTATTTTCGCATAAACTACTCAGTTGATTACAAAAAGTTTATATTCTTGGTCTATTTCTGTAGTAAAATTCTTATAACTAATTATACTAACTAAATCTGTATTTAATGCAACTTACTCTAATATCTAGAAAGTGTTCAATCTCAATGTCTGTTAATGTCTTCATCTGCTTTTTTGAAATAAAAGATATGAAGTATACACATTATTGACCTTTAGCTTCTTGGAATTAAGGTTGTCCTTATCTTCCAAACGTTCTCGTTCTCTGTTTATATACTTGTGCTTTTAAAAGTATTAGTGTTCCTCATTTTTCACTCCGAGTTTGATATTATCTTTTGACAAAAGGAGGTATTATTCAATTTGGTGAAAGCAGCGGCTATTACGTTGATAACGATTTAAGAGCCATCATATATCATACATTAGATAAATATGCAAAGGAAATATTAGCGTTCGTGCGAGCTTCTCTTCCTGTTATTTCCACGCGTGGGTATATCGAAGGAGGCGACGCCCCGGGCGCTCCCTAAACGCACACCGGAGGGTGTTTACGCATAGTCCTCCTTGACAGTCACGCACTCATCCGTCCATGTATGAGTTATGAGGTCCTTAATTAAATTAACTCGTGATCCCATTCAAGAAGGATGACCCGACGTGGAAGGATTGATCCTTCCGTTACCGAAACTATTAAGACCGAGGTGTATGTTCTCTTGTTTGACCGCTCTCTTGGTTTTAGGAAGCCGTCCGGAAATTGGACTCAGTTTTGCTGGCCAAATATGCGTTCTTCGGTTATATCTCTCCATTCCACGTGAAATGAATAGGGAAGGGACTGCAATAATCCTTAATGGTTTGGATTTGGATATGTAGTTTGGTTTTTCGTTGAATAAATTGTTTTGCTATCGTGGAATTATCTCTTGCGGTTTTAAGTATATGCTAGATATCCGGCAGGCTGCCCGCATTTTCCAGCAATTAAAGGAAATCAATGCAGACGCATAATACGCTTCAAGGTTTATTCTAGAAAGGTTAATTTGTTGTCAAGTATATAGGGTTCTTTGAAACGATGCGATTACTATCATCGAATTAACTCTGTCATTCTAAAAGAGTCCAAAAGTACATGCTTGTGATAAAGTTAACATATATTTTCCGCTGGAGAAAGCAACGGCAATCGGGACAAACTGATTTTATCTTTCAGTCAAGCATCTTTGTATTAATTATACTTGTATATTTGTGGCGGACGCATACCTGCATGATGAAAAAGAATTTCAAGGCATTCATTCCGACTGTATCTTTTTATATGTGTCATGGTGCTTGAATTCGAGGTCGAGCCCTTTGATATATTATTGTCGATCAAATTATAATGGGTACTGTATCTCTCTGTTGTATTGCTCTCGAGTTAAACATCTCGATGTGTATGTAAGAGGGAATGTTGATTTGAATTAATTATTTGACATCTGAAGGGTTTGAATTTCGAAATGTATAAAGGTTTGAATTATTTAACAGTAATAAATTTAGATGTCTAGATTTCTCACTCTCTGTTTTATGAAATTTGGACAACTGCACTAGGTTATTGATGTCTGTTAAGTTTCCTTATTTTCGTTTCTTTATATTTGAAATGTTCATGTTCAGTGTCTTAAATTAATTTTAACGTTTGATCTGCCAGGTTCAACTACTGCTACCTCGTAAATTTAGTTGTCAAATTATATTAGATAGTTTTTAAATCGTACGTCCTGAGTGATTTGTATCGATACGAATTTAATTTCGAATAATTTGCATTTATCTGTGACAGATCTGCGTGTTCAATCAAGTCAAAGTTGATCGTCTACGAGTACGACGTGGGCGTCGTGATGGGCTCGAACTCCTCGATGGCAATCTATCCTTTCAGACCCGATCATATCTGGAATCCATCTAATTTAGCGCGACCCGTATTATATCGGGACATCAAACACCGTCGCAAATCTCGCAATCAGTCTCCCTCGATCTTTCCGTGTGCAGGTATTTTTAATGGTGTTGAGGAGGGAAAATGGAGGGAATAGGGAGGTGCGCATTGATCTTGACGATGAGTGTGTGCGTGTGTGATCGTGTGCAGGCCAATGCTTCCTGCTGGAGGCGATAGAGAGCGTCGCTCACGCCACCCCCGAGTTCGCGTTTAGCCGCCGTCCCCGCATAAATCATCGCCCTCCTCATGAATATCGTTCGCTTAGGCCGCCTGAAGTGCGTATAATACACATATGATCTGAAATATGGATGAGCTTTGCAGGAATAGATGTTTCGGAAGAGGAAAACTTCTGTAACGAGATAAAACTGAAAGTAGGGCGCTCGGAGACACCCGCAAAAACAATATACATATAGCTAGCTAGCTATGTTGCGGAAGAGTGTCGCTCCTTATATCATCAAGAAGTGTTCGACTTAACGTTAACCCGATATAACTCCACGGGCGTATCAGCAGCATCCAAACATCTAGTATTTTATCGTACCAACAGTTTTTTAGCGTTTTTATAAAAATGCGATGTCACTTTCGAACACTTTATTCGAGATATATCTCAATCATCCACTTAGAGATTTTTCTTGATTTATAAAAAATAAATATGCAGTTGATAAAATATTGTCAACGAAAATGTTAGATTCCATAAAATTAACATACTAACGGATTATATCATTTAAAATAATTTGAAATTGACGTTTGACAGTGTAGTTTCAATGAATTGAGCAGTAACCCTTAGAATGACTATGAATTTATTTTGTACAGAAATTATCATTTTATTTTATTTTTGTAAAACTAGCTTAAAATAAAAGTTGCAAAATAATTTTTCTTGTAGCGTTTGAATATTATTTATCGATTACATCCTCCTTTTGACTGCTTGTTATTTGCTAATGTTGCACTTACAAATCAATTATTCTGGGATTTATTCTAAAAGCCTCGTTGCATCTGGATGTAAACAAAGTTTCTTTGCTTTGTGAGTTCTATAATATATATTTGTGTAGCAAATGTCAGCAAGCATACTTTGAGATGATAATTAAGTAAATAGAAGATTTAATGGTTTTCTAGATTAATGGAATAACGTCTTGCTCAATCGTTTTGTGGTTCAGGATGTTCCGGTGCTATTACAGATTTGGTTTAGCGATGCAAAATGCAACCCGACGGCAGCAAGAAGTTGATAATACTTTTTAGAGATTCCATACTAAGAAGCTTTAACTGATCAAACGAAACAAAGCATTGGCTTTACATCGTTGAACAGGAAAATTCTGAAACACGGTGCGTGACGGTATTTCTGACTGTATTCATCTATATTTACAAAACTTGCATTTGTCTTCCATAAACTGTCAATTTGTCTGAGTTTGGTCTTAGACAAAAGAAAGGTAGCACATTAAAGAATGTCCCACTAAGATCATTTCCATGTCTTGGAAAGAATATTCTAGCTACTCGGTATTTATTAATTAAAAACAGCCTCGAATCTCACTCAAAAAGAAATCTCAATAGCTTTTCATTATCATCATCTTTCAAGACATCTCTAAAATATTCAGTTTATTCTCAAGTAACGCTCACTACCAAACGTCAACAAGCAACTCATTTCCAGTTTATGAGTCTTCCACAAACTGCTCACATTTCGCTGTACAAAAGACGATTCTTAACTCTTATTATTTTGGACATTTTACCTGCCTCCAGTCTTATAAAATGCGATCATTAAAATTTAAGTTTCCAGGAGGTTATGAAAGAAAAAATCATGTCTTAGCTTATTCAGGAAAATTATCTGTCAAATTGGCAGTTTGTATTAGAAACAATTAGAAATCATCAGTTTGTAGTTTATGTGTTGGTACGCGTTTTATCTAAGCTACGCCCTACGGAAACATTTCACAGCCTACTGGAAACTGAAATTTTAATAACCGTTTGTTACAATTCTTAAGCACACATCTCTAAAGTTCTTACAATTCCACAAAAGATGGCATAGAATGTTCTTTATGATACAAATTTATAGAAATTTCCTGGGCCTCTGACGTTTGGGTGCCGCTGCTTGAACGCGGTCGTTTGAACATATGGACATTTGGGCGAGAGGTCGTTTGAGCGTTGATCGATTGAGTACAAAATATTTATTTTTATTTTCTTTTATATTCTGGTTACTAAATACAGAAAAATAAAATGATAATAATTAAGGGCGTACGCAGGATTTTCGTTAGGGGGGGACAAAGAGTAAATAAAAGTAATTTTTTCCAAACACTGTCAACCAAGGGTTGACGGCATATATTGAAATAATATTTACATATTTAAATATTTATGTTAACCTAATATAGAAATTACGATTATTTTTCAAAACAAAAGTTACAAAATTACAAAGAAAATTACATAATCTGATCTTGCATTTAGCTAATAATTTATGTAGTTGATGTTGGTAGGCCCTACATATTACGACGTTGTAGATTTGCAGAAAAGTTTTCGACAACTGCCAATTCAATTTCAGCTTTCTTCTCCAAAACTAATTTTCGGTGAACACTCAATAGACAAAGTTTATTCAAAGTGCTGAATGTTCTTTCAATTGTGCTAGTCCTACAAGGTTGAGCTATATTTTTAATTAATGGGAAAAACCTCAATGCCTCTTTCATCACTTCAACTATTTCCAAATTTTTTAGTTCTTCACGGTCGAGCTTCTTCTTCCTCCAATTCACATATCAGAGTTCAGTCTCAGATTGAAGCCCTCTCAGTTTACAAAAGTCTTCAAATACTTTGATTTTTTTCTTCGAATTTCTTGTAAGTAAAGGCAAGCACCAGGGACGGATGTAGTGATAAAGGAGAAAAAGCTGCTGAATTCTCTTCCGAGCATCTGCTCTCCAAAAAAACTGTGAAAGACTCCAGGTATGATAGCTGCTTTACCCTTGTATAAATTTCTTTCATCGTATCGTTGCTGTTGGAGCGGTGATCTTCTACAAGTGAAAGAATTTTCTTCACATGGTTCGAGCATTAAAGAAGGTCTAAACTCTTCGACTGCAGATTATTCGCGACTGGTTCCAACAAAGGCGAATATTTGGCTAATATGCACGTTCAAATAAGAAAAACAAGTTTTGTGGTAGCACAATACAGCTGAAATGCATTTTTTCTTGTAGCAATATTACCTTCTTTTGCCAAGTTTTCCAGACCTTGCACAAAGTCCACAAAATGTGTAATGAATATTGAAATGCTGCAATATTTTCTGACCATCTCGTCTGGCAAAACGAAATCTAAAGCTCAGTGATTGATCCACTATCAGAACCGTGAATACTTGTCGTCAGGTACTTTGCCAAAACAGTGCAATCTGAATCTTGAAATTTGAATTGCTTGTATTTTTAACTTATTCCTTAGCTCAACTTAGGACACCGATTCTGTTAACTCTAAAAGGCTTACTTTAGCTAGTGGAGATTCTGGGGTCTTTTCATCTTTTTACTTCAGGAGTTTCCCACTTCCAACATTAGAGAAACACATTGTTTATAACCACGACGGACGCATGCCTCTAGTTAACTTCGGCAATACTAACTGATGTCTGTGAGTGCTTCCACTTTATGGTAAAAGTTGACAAAAAGACCGAGAAAGTTCTGCTTATTTGGTCTACACGAAAACTAATTAGAACAACTGTTTTGTGCCTGCTCCTCAAACAAACTCAGCCGAGATATAGTTGGTATCAGAAAGAATGGTTTCAGAAAGTACTACATAATATTACAAGCTAGAATTGATTACATTAAAACCGAGATTGTAAAACATTGAATGGACACCTTCAAAACTAGACAGTGTTCGATAATAAATGGATGTAAATCTTTAAACACAGGATACTTCACACACTCGTACCTGATCAGTATGTCATTGAAGATCCAAGCAAAGATGGACACTATAAGTTTATAAGCGAGGCACCCGTTTTTATTTGTAATAGAAGCATTCTCTGTAACAGTGGCGCACCTACACCAAATGAGGCCCGGGGCGGGATTTATTTTGGAGGCCTGTAACGGGAAAATGCCCAAAAGTATGCACACGTCCCGTATAAGCCAGATATAGGTAGATGTTCAAGCCCATAGCTCATGTCGAAGACGGGCGTAGGTTCCAAAATAGTAAATAACCCAAATCGGCAAATAACCAAATCGGCCCCGCACGTTGGGCGCCAAAAATCTGTAACGGGAAAATGCCCAAAAGTATGCACAAGTCCCGTATAAGCCAGATATCGGTAGATGTTCAAGCCCATAGCTCATGTCGAAGACGGGAGTAGGTTCCAAAATAGTAAATAATCCAGGCTTTGATGATCTTACCTGAGCCTAAAACTTAGCTTTTAGCTGAAAAGCCTAAAAGAGATACCAAAGGGCGCCAGGAGACAGTGCCACACAAAACGATGTAATTCGTCGACCTGTCCCCATACCGACGAACACGCTGTATATAGGGTCCACCCAAAATACCACCCTGTAGATAAACACTTCAAAATCGTTAGTACAATTGTATCCATAGCTACTATGTTTTGGATAAAGTTATTAGGAGGTGAAAAGACCAGGGCTTAGAGTATTTTCATTCAGTTTATTCCAGATTTCAAAAGACTTTTGCAGTTTTGCAGACGTCTACCAAGCAAGTCCCAAACATTTTCTATAGGATTGAGATTACGACTCCTCGCTGGCCATTCCATAACGTTGATTTCAACTTCCTCTAGATAATTTTGCACTATATTTGCAGCGTGCAGTCGTGCATCAGCAAAACATTTTGACCATTATAAGGGGCAAATGGCACAACATGATCTTGAAGAACGTCAACGACATATTGGTGAGCATTGATGATACCGTTATTCAACACCACCAAGTTTGTACAAGCCGTTAAAGAAATGCCAACCCAGACCATAACTGATCCTCCACCGAATAACGTCTTTTCTCGCATGTTGCACTGTGTATACGGTTCGTTTGGGCGTCGGTACACACGAATACGCCTATCACAATTGTAAAAACAGAATCTTCTTTCATCTGTAAACAAAACTCTATTCCAATCAGCCTCCAATCAATGGACATGATTTCGTGCAAATTCTGAACGCGCTCTGCGATGAGTTACGGTCAAGGCTGATCCTCTGACAGGTATATCCGGTTTATCAAATTACCTTCTTTGAGGTGTTGGCGAACAGTTTCATAGCTGATTCGAACATTATGAACATCTTCAAGTTGGGATTGTAAACTTCTGATTGTTAGAAATCGTTGCCTTAAGATGCGAAGTCGTAAAAAACGGCTTTGAACACGACTTTGCCCTGGACGCCTCTCTATACCGTTCGTGATACGGATGTATGGGATACGACGAACCGTTCCCCTAACATTCTGTAACTCCAACCTTCATGCAAAACCACTTTTGAACACACTTTCCATTAGTCAAATTTCTCGATTCGCGTTTCATCGTGATTAAAACAATAGTAAAATGTTAGCAATAACCAACAATAAATTCACATAATGACACTAGCCTCATATCAGGATAGATACATTTACTGTATTTTTGTTTTTTCGTAAGATATCAGTAGAAACAAAAAAATGCAGGTATAATGATAAAAACATTTCAAATGCATGAAACATTTAATATAAAAATAAATACAACTAATCTTAAACACGGATAAATCGCATTTTTGTTTTTGTGAGTGGTGCGTTAATTTCTTGGAGCAGTGTGTATTTATAAATTACAGTTTTGTTTTTATTTATAATCTTTGGCATTCTTCTTAATATTGACATTAATAGATGCAAAACATAAGAAAAATTTGATTTCTTTTAACAAAGCAAAACTAATCGATACTAAATGCTTAAGCAAAATTCTTGACTACAACGGAGCCAAATACAGACGCAGGTACGGCAATTTTCAAAAAAAAAAGGAAATAACGCTTTGAACATGAAAGCATGGCCTGTTACGACCTAGAAACATCGTGAACGCAGTATAGCTATTTTCAACGAACTCCGATAGAAGTCGTTACTGAATTTTCAAAGCTGTGTCTGTCTGTTTGCATTTTTTTAAATTTTGAGATTTTGACTTCAGATTTGGATTCTTCGTTTTTTGGTATCTCTTCGGAAACATGGTCAGAATGGCCGCCAAAATTTGAAAACTTTTCAAGAATTACTTTAGAATTATATTCTACATAAAAAAATAAGAGATACGTATTCTTTTAGTTTTTTGATATCACCTCGGCAACATGGTCAAGATGGCCGCCAAAACTTGAAAAAAGTAAAAAAACGGAGTTCGTTGTGGTTATGCTTTGCATTCCCAGGTGTTTTATATTACACACTTTCTACAGTAAATTTAAGTTCAGATTTATGGATTTGTGTAAATATTGATGGCCTATTTGGAGGCCCCTTACAAGATGAGGCCCCTCTACGCTCCACTCTAGGTACGCCACTGCTCTGTAATGACTCTTAAATGCATTTCAGTGTCTACCAGCGTGTAGTAACGCAAAATATTCAGACAAATGTTATCATTGCTTAATGATAATAATGTTCGTACCATTCAAACTGATCTGGTCTAGATGGCCTCCATTAAGATTGTCAAAATTGTATAGTTGAAGTTAAATTAACAAAATATTTGAATCAATTAATTCAAATGGATAAAACGCCATTATCTGCTCTGGATTTGTGGTCTTCTACACCTTTTGCAACTTGACATTTCTTTGTTTGAATTAACAGTAGGAGTCACTTCATGTGAGCTTTCTAAATTTATTAATACGAATGGTGATTATTTCATTTGGTATTACTTAAAAATGTTTTGATATCTCTTCTTTCTTGTTCTTGTCAAATCTCTGTCGTTGTTTTCTATATTTTTCCGTTCTGCAACTTTCTTCTGTGAATGTCAATTATTGTACTCGTGTGATTGGTGTACTAACTACTTTTAGGACTGATAATTTCTAAGACAAGTTGATCTATTCCTATACTCTTGAAGTTTATGAATGGCTTTCAATTTGTCGCCGTGATATGTCATTTAGGTTAGTTGCAATCTTCTTAGTACTTTCTTGCTTTCATCATCTAATGTATGTAAAGTCACGCTGTAGCGTTAGATTTCTCATTAATGAAAGTACATGCTCGTAAACGACGACGTCCATCACTTTGGCTTGTGAATTAAGTAAATATCTAATAATAATTGAAATTACTTGCAATGTAAACAAAAATGTTGCCTCATGCTTCCTTTTCCTTTATTGCTTTTTAACTCCTATTTCTTTGCTGCAGGTACTATTAGTCATTTTTATAGATTTGTAATCTTACCTTAAAAGAGAAAAAGAGAGAAGCCACTAGTAAGAGATCTCAGTTCCCAATATTTGTTTACAAAATAACATTGACATTATGACTTCAAGTTGTTACAAAAGAAAACAAACCTTAACCATAAAAAGGAGAAAACAAATCCAATTCACGGTTTATTATCTAACACAAATAATGCAAGAACAATAAGCACAATTGATGAATACGTGCATAATTCAATGCATAGAATTACAGTTTTCATAACAAATATGTAATCGAAATCTCAAATTCTCTAATCTCGGTTTCAAGCTGAAATGGAATTGTTATCAGGTTACGATGGAAATAATAAAAGATCACATCGAAGAAAGACTAGTAAGGTTTTGAATTGAAGGGGTCACTCTCTCTGTTAAGAAAGACTTTAATGAAGCATTCATCGGTGAACCAGTTCCAGTAACAATCCGCGATTGTCAAGATAGAGCATGAGAAAAACGCGATTCTATCAGATTGAATCGACAAGAAGCTATAATCGATAATTAGTAGTTGTCGGTTTGTGATAGAACCGAGGACTTATCAAACATCTATTTGTCGTTCACTGTGAGATTTTGCGGCAATTTCTCCTTTGATTCCGATCAAAGATTTGTCGAAGTTACAAGCTGTGAAATAGGAACTACTTTTTGTTTTATATTTTTCCAGATTTTCTTTCCTTAAGAAAAAATAAGTTGATATAAACGAAGACATTTAGGTAAAAATTAAAAATAAGACCGGGACATTTAAGGTACTATAGCATGAATTCAAAACATTCCGCAAAAAGTAAATGACACGAAAAAATGTTAATGGAGCCCTGGTCCGCTGTTGTGTGCGCAAGGGCGCAACGCACAAATTAATGACAGCGTGCTCGAAAATTACCCGCGTCATTTAGCAACGGGGCCCGGCGTAGAAATTAAAAATGTATAAAGCTAGGCTTTTATTCGCGGTAAAACCACCGTCCTCCTTGTCTACCGCACAATTGCACTGCTTTCCACATCGTTCACTGTAAAGTTGATGTTTTCCGCCTCTTAAACTCAAAGTAGCCGTTAAGTGCAGGCGCATATGTACCAAGTTCAGGATTACGTGAAAGGTTAATGACGATAGACCGACTTTAAACGTTTTAAATTTTGAGGATTAAGATTCTGGAATTAGCCAACCGAACTTAAATGCACTTGCACCAGTAAGCATCACATCTACAAGGGTTACAGAGGAAATTAAGGAAATCCTTGCCAGGGATTTGTCCTATTTTATTCCTCTTTGGTAGTGCCATTGTATAAAATTACTTCCGTTATCTGATTACAAGTCAATTGTGTTTTTTTTTATTATTTTGTACGCAAAAGGTAGATAATACCGATTCAAAATAGAAACGGCATCGAAGTTTCCACTAATAACAACTTAACAACTTAATTCGTTTTTTTTCGGTGTACAATTGGAGTCATGTCTAAAAAGTTTCGAATAAGGGCGGAAATTTTCCAAGTCAAAAACGATTCTAAATTCCGCTTAAAATCCTAATGAATATAAAGTAGGTCTTATCAAAAGACTTGGAAATAGACATGATTCCGCTTTGGCCGTGCATGGTGTTTTGCTCCTCCTCAATCTGATTTATTGCGGTCGTTCCTTATTGGCTCTCCGAGTTGCTCGGAGGTAAATTTAGATGCGTATCAATCGTTTCTGTTAAGCAAAACGGCCGCAGCAGCAACGACGGCAATATTATACAGTCGGAAAGCCGAGCAGAAGAGGGACAGGCAGCATAACATAGAAGAGGCGCTTTTGGGTCAGAGAGATAGCGGTCCGTACATGCAAGTTCTGTCCCGATAACGCGGGTCCGCCGGCGGCCACTTAGCTAATGGTGCGTCCCACGAGACCCTGCCGCTGATGAGGTACCAACCTAACAGATACATGTCATCTAAATTCCCTTTGATGCCGACCCGCAAATAACTTAAATGAGAGTTTGCAGCGCCACCGGCGCTATCCAAATTATGAACACGTTACCAATTTACGGCGCTCGAGTTAAACTGCTAGATTAAGTAGGACTAAACTTTGATGGCCAAATGAATGGACTCTGAAATTGAGTTTGAGTTATTTCGGTTTCTATCGCATTTATAATGTGGCACTTTGTAGTTAGTCAAGTAGAGCAATTACGAGCTCAATAAGCCAGCAAAAAATAGATTTGTGGAAATAATAGTGGAAAATTTATATTTTACGTTTGAAACATTTCCAAAGTAAAACGCACACGTAAAAGAACAATGATTTGCATCAAAATAAACCTCATACCCATAAAGGAAGAAAAGTCTACGTCATAAAGTTTTACGGTGGTGATCGTGTTCAATTTTCAAACGTGAATTAGTCCAGATTTACTTGGATACCTCACGTCCTTTTCCGTTTTGAGATCACGTAATGCTCGTGCACTCAGATTTCCTCTAGGGCCGATAACCATCCGGATCCGTATGTCCAAGCAGAATGGCACGTGTTAAGTTTCCCGCAACGCTGGATAAACATAATCGGCGTGGTCTACGTTTTATAATCGAAATCTATGATCGCTCGTTGAGGAGGTAACCAGTTTAGTGGAGGAAATTGATAGTAAATCCCAAATTTATAAGCGTAATGCAAGAACGTATATCCGGAATTTGATTCGTAATTTAATAATAAATCCGGCTATACACACAAATCGCCGTTTTCACGGGGTCTTATGAAAACATATCCCGCATTGTCATTCGCGTTCCGCGCTTAGATTAGCTCGGCAGGCGCCCCCAAGATTGAACGAGCTCGGAAAATAATAAATCTGCCGTGCGCGTCTGTAAGCAACCCGTAAAATTGAATATGTTCTTGCCTTCCTTCGTGGTTCTCCTCTTCTTCCTACATGTAACACCTAAATTCTCTCTACTTGTTCCTGAATTATGTGCTACATGAGTTGCTCGTTCTTTTTTGTGACCCATGTTTTCCTGGTTAAGGAAGTTGTTGGTGGAAAGTTAAATTATATTTATATTCCCTCATACTTTCCCTTTTCTTGTTTATGATTAGTATACATAATAAAGTGGTGAGTTGATAAAACAACTACCAGGTCAAAATAAGTTTGAAGTTTTTGTGTTGCTGGTGAGTATCAATTCAACTTGTTAAATAATTTGGGCGGACGATTTTCAGCGCGCTTAGGTATTCACAATGCAGCTACTTATTGGATACTTTATGTAACCTCGTGCATGTGTAGCAAAGAAGATGGAAATTGAACAGGAGGGTGGGGATATTCAGAGAAGAAAGGAGAGTATTAATTCAACGCTAAAACTATTCTGAAGCGAAGTACATAATGCAGTCCATTTGTTTCGTGCGCTCGACACAATGAGGGTGTCATGAAACCGAGGTAAACTGGTAGCATGTTTAATTATGAAGCGCAGTAGGCGCATTTGTATGCAAATGGCGTATCGCTCCGACTCAGCACCTACGGCAGCTTTTAACGCGGATTAAAGCATGCGAGCGAATGTCCCTGCCCTACAGAAATTTACACGAGGATTTTATTCGAACAATTCTAATTCCACTATACTAATGTAAAACGGATATTTTTGTTTGAAAAAAGAGAAAAATTGTAGGTTCTCCCTAGCTATACATACATACATGTTGTTAGTTAGGTTCGACATGGAACAAATGTTGTGTTTCCCTTGGGAATGGCCGAGAAGCGAACCGTGTCATATCATTTGCATCGAAGTAAATGAAGCTGACCGCCGAATAACCCCCAAGACAAGCACCATTATTAAAATTAAGCGAACAATTCATTAGGCCTATCTAAAATAAACGCCCCGATGTAACCTTATCCATTGGGCTCTCCTTTATCGCCGTCGTCCTGCATAATATTACATTGCACGAGAACAATTCCATTTCATTTAGTATTCCAACATTTAGACGTTTGCGTTTTACCTTAGGAATTGTTTTTAATTTCTCTAGCAATAATTATTGTCCTTTTCTAATGATCTACAGATAGGTAAAAGAAGAGAAAGTTTTAATACTATTATTTACTCCCAATCATTTCCCCAGATTTAAAACAATCATTTAATAAGACACCAAACACTAATTTTTTTAAATTCTTTTGGTTTCCTGTTTAGTGTTCTTTAGAAGACAAAAATAAATTTGTTTAACGGTTTACTTCTTTATTATTGGAATCAAAAATGTGATGAAAATAAGTGCTAATTTTATTCCAAAGTTTTAAATTTCTTTAACTACACAGGGCGATTCATAAATGCATGGCAGAAGTATTAAAATTTATCTATGAAACACTCTGTATCAATATTTTGATATTTCATTACTTCCTGTTCCTTTCTGCTTACAAGGATATAGCATTACAGCGATCCAAACTTAAGGGTCTAGAAGTTATTTAATTATTTCTTCTAAAACTTCATCAACCTTATCAACTTACAGTAATATAATTAAGAGAAATTCTATTTTCTTACCTTACCACTTCTGTAAAAATAAAGATTTACCTCTAATCATTAGAAATATTGAATAATGAGATTCTAGCTTGATATCTTTCTAGATCTGTTAAAAATTATTGCTTTTAGCGATTAAAATAACATAAAAAGAACTTTTGTTTGATACAATTCCCATTGTACCATTAAATTTAAGACATTGAATTTGCTTTTATTACAGTGGTTTTACCTGTCACAACTGCAGATGTTTTTTTATCAAAAGGAGGACTTCTGGTAATGAATATCTTTTTTTCTTTTTTATATTGTCTTAGTATTACAATCTGGTCAATTATGACCAATGAGCAATTTTATTCTAACCTAGCTTACTATTTGAAAAGACTTAAATTAAGGTATGCTCATCAGTGTCCTTAATGTTCAGCTGTCTTTTAACTAAGTACACTACACCTGACGTGTACACTACCGCACCATTCTCTGCTTTTCACTGACTCTAACACTAATTCAAATTAGCTCAAAAGGTTTAAGTCTTTTGAGCCTTTTCACT
>VTPC01001199.1:0-45999 GCA_011009095.1 Ignelater luminosus
TTTTTTTTAGTCCAGTTAGAGATGTTTGATATTTTTACCTAAAGTTGTAAATTGAAAAGGGTTAAGTATGTAATTAAATTTTAAATTGCAATAAACTGCATTTAATGTTTTGTGTTTAGGTTCTGGGTTAGCAATTAATCATCAAATAGGTAGATAATCGATCCAATATAATTACATTTGAAAGTAGAACGTACGGTCTATCTAAAAAATATTTTATTTAAAGTTCCTAGTTGTTACGGGCATCATAAATTCATAACATTAGAATTTGATTTGCAACTGCTCCTACACGTACAACGTTATACCGTGCTTGCATCTACGTGATCGCGAGAGCGGTTGCAGTGAATGTGCAACACGTACACACCGCACCTTTCAAGATGTCTCTATCAGTAACCAATATACCTAATTGGGTTTTGGGGTTTCGTTATGCACAACTTTTGGAAGCCGCTTTTAAGATTTATTGATTCTTACTGAAGGATAAGCTTGCAACTAATCTTACGAAGAGAAAATTGTAGGTACAATACTACAATAATTATCTATTGTATAAAATGAGAACTTGAAAAAATAATTCTGAAGCTGTCTGAACAGCTGCTTTAGCTTTGCTAAAATCTACTTGTCAATTACACAAAAGAAATGAATTAGTCTGGAAAGTTTACATTTTGATAGTGATATAAATTAGGACAAGTTTCATGACGTGCGCTGTTAGCTTTCTCAATTTCCTACTTACTAAAAAGTAAGAGGTGAAATTTTCGAACTTGATCTTAGGGCGGGCGTCCATGGTTGCCCAACGAGAAAATAGAATCTTTCTTAATTCCAGCGTTCTTAATTCAGCCTAATTCATACGATGAACCCTGTCAGTTCAATCTGAACCTCATTATTTACAGTTTATAGGAAATATAACTTGGTGTACCTTATTTGACTGAATGACAAGTAAAGTTGTTTTCTGTTTTACTGAAATGCTTGAAGTAATCTTTCTAATGTTGTCCTTTGATAAGCTCATACATACATGTTTGATCAGAGGCAACTGATAGAAGGAAACGCATATAAAAATTTATTTTTCCAAAAAACCTTTCAAGTGTTTTAACTGCTTCTGGTGACTTAAATGTTTTGATGCCTCGGTTCTCACAGATAGTGGTTTATTTTGTGAAATTAAATATCCGAAAGAACTTATAACCGACCGACATACCAAAGATGCATTTTACGGCATTGAATGCCAAATAGATTAAATCTTTGTAGGGCTTGTTCATTATATGTAAAATGATCTTCCAGCATTTATAAAACAACATGAATGCCATTTAAATACAGGAAGGAAAATGATAAATTGTCAATCATTTTGCGCAAGAAGCTTTGAACAGTTTATATTGCATTACATATCCGTAATAGCATTACAAGACACTAAGATAGTTCAAATGGACTCTTTACGACATCTGATATAGTGATAATTGCCCACTCGGTCAAGTTTAGAAGATTTTCTTGTTGTTCAAAAATTGGGTACTCTCTTTTTTTTTTTCTTTGGAACTATATGAAGAGGGCTACACAATGCTTTTTGATAATCAGCACAGATATCTTAGTCTGTCATAGTCTGAAAATTCTCTTCAGAAATTTTTTAATTTCGAATGTAGTCCTTCTAGCTATGAAGCAAATTGGAAAACTTTTGGTTTCGATTAGCATAAATCAATCTCTTGCTTTTTAGATCAATTTAAAGGCTAAAATAGTTTAAAATGTGAACCCTGATGATCGGTTTTGTACATCTGAGTTAATAAAAGACATAGAAATTTCTATTTAATCCCAAGTCAGTATTAGTACCTTGTACCTTACATAGCGATGGGTGTACTCGTACCGTGAACGGCGTATAGTTTTCTGGTTTTATTAAATATCTCTTTAATAGAAACTTCGTCAAATCGGTACTGATATCAGTCAAGAATTGCAAATCAGTTGCTTCATCAGTGATAAAAAGGTGATATGAAATTTCCCGAACTAAAATAGGATGATACATGCTTGTTACTTTTAAGCCGTTTCGTTCAGATAGCAGCTAATTTATCTTAATCATCGCCACTGGCTCATACAACTGCTTGAGCTTTAGATGACAATCCATTCTTCTGCAAGAAGTTTTTGAAAATCATCATTGATCTTTTCCCTTACTAATTTCTCACATTGCGTAGCAGATCAGCAGTTTTCTAATTTGTTTGATCTTTGGTTTGCATGTTACCATGTCAACTAGTACATAGTCTCAAAGTTCTCGTGATACTAATAGTAGTCACAGCGAAGCCAAAGTTTAGCAAACAGGCCTTCTTAGGCCCTTTTAAATGTTCTAAATTCAATCATATCCTAACCCTTAAAAATGCTTTAATTGTGTTTAAACAGATGGTTAACGATAGCAAACTGCTTCAGAATAAGATGAAAGATATTACTGAAGCCATCTGCTGCGCAAGTGTGCAAATGGCAACGGACATAAAACCAGTGTGTGGTCAAGTTTGGAAAAGTCTGAAATATTGTGCTTTTTCCAACCAGGCAGATAAAGCAATCACAAATTCTATTGCTGCCAACCATCTTGTTCAATAACAAATCTCCTTAGATGCAAATTTTGAACTTCTTTGTTTTGTGTTATTGCATTATAGTCAAAAGATGTAGCAAACCTTAAAATTAAAATTAAAAGAATTTGTGGAAAAGAAAAAACTTTAGTAACTAACAATGAGGACATGATAATTTAATTGATTCAATCAAAACTATTTCGCAGTCAAAATGTCTACCGGATAACGTTTTAGAATAATATTACTTTTCAGTGTACAGTCTTTAAGGAAAAATAGTTAATACCTCAAAAGGTAATAGAACATCGAAAAGAAGATACAGGGCGTTAAAAGTTAATTTTCTTAAATTTCTTATTTTTCTGATATATCCAAAACAACATTGAATTAAAAGTTCCACAACGGTTGTTCCTACAAGAGGTTTATCTTTCTACAATTTTTTGGTTGATGAACAAAGTGTTTTTCTATATAATTTTATTTGACAAGGATGCTGTATCACTTCCTATAGTATTAATCATTTCATTGCCTGACAGCATAATCAATTGAAAATTTCCAAAACGCAAGTGCTTTTTATTGCAGAGTTATTACTACTTGAATCTAGTGTTTCAGCTACTTCAACAGCCTTCTCAAAGTATCAGCAATAGGGCCCTAAACTAAGCTGGGGACCCCTATTACAGTAAAATAAAACAGAATCAGAAGAATTAAATCAATTTTTTTATACGTTCTCATTTAAAGGAGTTTTTGATGGCATTTAACTTACAGAAGAGTTAGTCTGACAATGATTTATTGCCAACACAAAAAAAATCGGTTACCCTTATCGAAAGGTACCTGAAGTTTTTTATGGTACTGTTCTGAGCAAACAACTGTCTGTATTAGTGCATGGCTTCCAGAAATTGAAAAAAATTCTCTCCTGTAATGCAATATGCATTTTAACCTAAAGAATGGAGAAAAGAAAAAATGCTAAACAAGAATGCAAAAGCTACATTTTTCTCGCATTTTTTAGATAGCAACCAAAGAAGAATAATTTCCAGGAGTAATACCAACTTTGAGTATTTGATAAAATAAAATCAAAGAGTAGAGGAGATACATAACAATTACTCATGAGTTTCCCAAAACTGAAGATACACATCCGTTAGTTATCTCTAGTCTACAGACCAAAAACTGGTAACTCATTTCATAGGCAGTCTTCTGACAAAGATTAAAGAAAAAATACTTATAGTTTACACTCTCAGATATTAATTTGTTAATCTGAATGGTAATGATCTACAGGTTGCTTTTCACGAGTTAATTATTTGTACAAATGCTTTGTTAGGGTTTTTAGTACGCAAAGCAATTGATTTTATTAAGATTTTCTTTTGATAATTCATTTCATTTGATCCATTCAGTTTATGCGCAAAATACGTAACTCAAAAGCTTCTACATCAAAATCAATGACAGAATCATGACTAAGAGTTTTAAACCGTGTTAAATTAGAGTATAAACTCAAACTTTTGCCTGCTTTCATAAAAATTTTTTTTCTTCTTAAGAATATAAAAAACAAAACATCCAATAACCACAATCATTACCACTGGTAATGGCTAAAGTGTTACGAAATCAAGACAAGGAGCGTAAAGCGAAATGTTGAGTTCCAACTTTGTTTAAAAAAGAGTTGAGAAGAATATTTTTGACATATCGAAGCATTTAAATGTTGTATTTAGAAAATGAAAAGATAGGTATATCCTAAAAATGCATTTTCTATTAAAAGTGCTCAAGAAAAGGCTGTTTAGTCAATGGCCTGGTTTGTTTTTACCAAGCTTGAGTCGAGATGTGTCACTTTTTAAGAAAGATTGAAATCTTTATTTTCTTACAGAAACAGTAGATTGATATTTGATGGTACAAAACGGTTTGTTTTTTGAAATATTGTGCAAAAGCTACCAAACAATTTGAGCAATCTTCTTTTCCTCTTTGCATAAATTCTACATTTAGAGAATAGGGGATCAAATTGCAAGAGAATTATCTCGTTAATATGGTAAGAAGAATGTTATATGTACTTGTATGTATACTTTGGTAATTTAATTGAATGATCAAAGAAAAGTAAATAATTTTTAAGAAACTTCAGCAGTTACCAAACATTGAGAAATATGCTCTAGTAGTCTATGCACAAAAACAATTTAATATTATTTGGTTGTCAAAAATGTGAAATTCAATAACGAGATATCGTGGGTTTTTTAAAAATTCCGTAAAAGTATTATTTGCAACTTATAAAAGAGTCAACATGATAATACCAATGAATCTAATGGCCGCTTTAGTCACCGTACTGTTAAGAAATTTGCTAAGAAGGCTACCTTTTGTCCAGGTAATTATTACATTGATATAAAAGGAAAAATTAAGTAAACATCCAACCAAATAAATTTAGGCTCCCGTTGCATCAAGGAGTAGCTTTTTTCTTAGTCCACATTTAATTATGATTGGTGGGGCTTTTTGTTATTTAACCAGACATCGATATCGAAATTGGCTATGCAGAGGTACGGATGACACAGGAATGAGAATTAGAAAATCTCTACATGAACAAAACCATCTCTTGTAAGTATAAACAATAAGAACTCCAATTTATCTATTAAATTCAATTTTTAGATCTGCAAATCGTATAGGAAAAGCTAAATCATGGGTAGAAAGTAACTTTCACAGTTCTAGAAGATTGCAGCAAAATGCTATATTGCACATAGTTAATGAAGCTTCAAATACAGAACTCGCCGAACAAATTAATACAATTCAGACAACAAGCAGATTTTTACACAAAAATGACTGTAAATCAGAAAAACCGTTAAGACGTCGACTGCAGGGACGAAGTTACCTACTTAGTGGGTTGCCATACATTAATAAGGAAGATTTAGTAAGAAGGACAAGAAGCGGTAGAGTTTATGGTATTCGAGACAGCCAATAAATTGAAACATTTTAGTTAAATGTGTTCATTAACCGTGTTAGCTGTTGTGTAAGTTGCCATAATAAAATTATGTTAAAGCTGTAATTTTTGTAACTCTTTTTTTCCCTATTTTTGAGAAATTAAAACCAATTAAAGTTAAGTAAAGTTTTGTCAATTCAGCGTAAGAAGTCGAAAGTAAACAGCGTGATAGATGTTTATTATAGAGCGGCCATAGTTAGGATGGTCTCGGGAGAGTCAGGGATGAATCTTAGAGGTGGAGCGCGGATGCCAAGCATCTTGGACAAATTGCTAGGAGCGCAGATCGGAGACCTGGGATGGGGTGATCAGTTAAGGACATTGATTTTGCACCACGGTTATTCAAACTATAAAAATATTATTTTAAACGTGGGTGTATAAAGATCAATGACAAGTTAAGAAGGGAGTTATTTACATGAGAAAAAGACTAAAATGTTTCTTGTTTTTGAAACTTTAAATAGTAATAATATGACATCAACGCTTATTTATCGTTGTTTATCAAATTAAACTACATTTTTAGGAAAACAAAACTAAAACGATTAATAATTTTCTTGCTGGATATCGCGGTTAAATTAAATTTAAAAAGTTTTAGAATTGAAAGTCGTTCACGCTGTTGCTCAGAATATTTTATCAAAATTAAAAGAAAGAAAAAGTTTAAAAATGATAAACTTATTTAGAAATAAAAATAAATCAATGTTGGCGCTGAATACAATAAAATAGAAAACTTTTGTCGATAAACTTATTATTATGATACAGGGTGTTTCTTAAGTAATATCTAAAATACCCAATGAGGCTGTTCTTCAAGTAATACTATGAAAAAAGATCTAAATGCCTTTGTCAGTTTATGCAATTTAGAATAATTAGCAAAGAAAAGAATTTTATATTTCTGAAACAATCTTGATGTTTTTGTTGAGAACTTCTTTTCAATTAAGATGCCTTCCATGCTTTTTTAACTGAAAAGTCATTCACTGCTTGATATTATTTTCCGGTCTAGACCGGTAGTACCTTCTTCATAATTCCAAAACACATACTCAGTGGATGACATAAAGACATGCAATAATTGAATGTGGATGATATTTTCGATACACTTTGATTTCATCTGAATACCATTATCATCTTTGGATTAGTTTATCTTCTTCGTGCTTTTCTACGCCAGCTTTCTCATTTGATCTTCTCTTTTTTACTTTGTCGTTTTTGTGGTATTTTTCTTTTAGACTGACCATATATATGTCTTATATCTGCATAAGTTAAAAATCCAAGATTTTGAGTTATCATTTCAGCAAAACAAGCCAGCAGAGGCTTATTTTTCTCAATTTCTTGTGGTTCCCAGAAGTTTCTTTTTGTACTTCCATTTTTTGATCTTTAATTTGCTCTAGCTCTTGGTGGTTTTTCCCCTTGTAGTACAAACTTCTGTTATATCAAGTTTTGTTACACTCGAGCCTTCTATTTTATTTACATGCCCAAGTCAACCGCATTCTTTGTACTCGTATCAAGAGCATGATTCTTAATAAATCATTTTTCGTAAAGTTTTTCTATTAGTTTTCCATTCTTAGCTTCCTTTTCTCAAACAATTCTAATAATTTCTTCCGTTTTCTTCAAATCTTGGTTTGCTTGTTTCATTAGCTATTCGAAATAAGTCATCTATTTTTATTTTTACTTGTTTTGACACTGATACAATTCGCCTTTCTAACGAGTTCATGAAGTCTTTTTTTACTTCTATTACTCATACTACATCGTTCATGTACGCAAGGCATTGGTGGTGTTTTATCAAAAATTGTTTCTGGTGTTATGCACTTTTCATTACTTTCAATTACTTCTCTAACACGACGTTAAAAAAAGAAAGATTGCCTTAAACTGTAAAATCTTTTACGGTGGCACCATTTAACCAACTAGATCAATTTCTTTAAGATCCTAATTCGTGTGTAATTTTGACACGGTTTCCTTTCAATACAGCATACAATGTCATGCTGTTCTTTCCAAATTTCCTTAAATTAGTCTTGATGCGTAAATTTGATAAATTCCTTTCTTTAAAGCTCATTTTGTAACTTTTAATTCATCCTTATACCTAATCTTCACATCGTTTTTTGTAATCTTTCTTGTACAGTGTCTTAATGACTCCCTTTTTTCAAATACTGGTCATCCATTTCGTACATTAGACTTCTTTTAGGAGTAGCATATCTCCTCATTTTAACATTTATGCAAAAATCTTGCTTCCTGTTACTTTTTATTTTCCTTTATTCTATTACGTTATTTCTTCTTCTTTTGGGATCATTCAGCTCTTCATTTGATTGTAGGTTTGTTTGAAGGTTTTTATTTCTGTCTAAATCTAACATGTTCTTGAAAAAAGTACATTTTATAGGGAACCGAGTAGCTCCCATCGGATTTCTCCAGGCACGTGCGTCCTTTCCCCAATACGGACTTTTCCCGGTACGGAATTTTTCCGGCATGGACTTCTTCCGGCACGGATATCTTCTGGCATGAAAGTATCTCGCAAGGATTTCTCCCGGCAAGTATATCTCCCTACGCAGATTTTTCCCGGCACGGATATTTCTTGCCATACACTTAACATTGAGGTTTCGACTATGCTTAGTCCACAAAATCATGCAGTAACATAATTTTGAGCTGGTTATAAGCAGTCGTCAGCGAGAGAGCTTGTTAGATGTTAGATTAAAAGTTAGGTTAGAGGTTAGGTTAGAGGTTGGGTTAGAGGTTATAACCAGCTCAATATTATGTTACTATTGGATGATTTGAATGTTATGTTACTACTTGATATTGTGGATTAAGCATAGTCGAAACTCCAATTTTACGTGCATGCCGGGAAATATCCGTGCCGAGAGAAGTCCATGCCAGGAAGATTGCGTGCCGAAAAAAGTTCATTCCGGGAAAGGGCCGCCGGGGGACATCCGTGCCGGGATAAATCTGCAGGTAGATGCCCCCAACCCCATTTTCTATTTATTATTTATTTATTCAATGTTGCCAATGGAATTCTATCAGTATCTTCTATAAAAATATTATCTATCTTACACTTTCTTTTTTCTCTTTATTTATGTATTAAACATTCTTTTATTTTGTTTTGTTTATTATGTTGTTATATTTTTCCCATTTCTTTCTTCCACGCACCTTTATTTCTTTATTCTCACATACTCTTGCTGTTACTTGCTTTCTGTCTATTTTTATCTTTTAGATTTCCTACCATTTACCATCTTTTTAAATTCTCTCAAATGTTAATCTATTAAAGATTGATTAGGTTTTTCTCAGTTTCTTTTCGCTTCGCTCAATAAATCCTGTGGTTTCAAATAGACAACACAAGTCTTTGTTGAGTAGAAACTAAAGTCTTTTTGGTTCTATTGTATCAAGTCCGAATAGTTTGAGTCTTTGGTCAGACGATACTACGCAATAGCATAAGGTACGTTCTATTGTTGAATATCTTCTTAACCTAATCTGCAGTTAAGTTCTGCTCCACAGCTCTTTTCTTTAGCTATCCTTCTATTAATTGCTTTTTTTTGCCTGTTTTTGGCACGAGATAATCATCTCAAATCTGACTTTTTGTTTTTTGGTCCACGTATTTAAAGTGTTTTTCAGGAAATATTTAAGTATCCCCATAGTCTAAAAAAAATTCAAACTCAGTTTAGCTGATGGATCGGCTTTTTTATTGCCCTCATGATAATTGTGCCCTGCTACTTAAATCAGTTTAAGTGTATTCTGCTTAAGTTTGCAATGTTATTTGCAGTTCAACAATCAGATGTTATTCGTTTAGAAAATTTAGTTAAAATACTAATTTAAAAAAAAACTTGTGTCTTGAAGCACACCGTCTAGAACACACATGGCTTTAAAGTTCCATTCGAAATTCTTTCGATATTCAATATCGCCAAAACAATTACGATATTTATAATGTAAACTCTGTTATACGATTACAGAGATCAAGTCTCTACTTTCTCATAATGTTTGAAGTAGAGACAGATCACAAAATAAATTAAAATTTAGCCCAAAAGCATCATTTTTGATTAGTAAGGTAAATGAAGATCAGCATTTTTGGGTTTGTAACTAAGGATAGTAAACCAGATGAAAACAAAACGAAACAGTCTGTTCACCTATCGGACGAGGAGTCGCAGTCAATTTCGGAACATCTTCCAAGAATCCTATTTAGTCTATTTCTAAAAACTGTCCGCTAGTAATGAAATAAGGAATAAAAAAAAATTTCTGAGCTGGGTTCAGTTTCAGAGTGTAATTAATTTAAATTGTGTTTTTTACTTTCTTATCAGAGAAAGTAAAAATTTAATTCGCGAGCTTCTAGAACTCTGCTTTAAATATAATCAATAACATCTAAGATGTATCCATCTCGTATCTCTTCGCATGCTTATTTTAATCTCTATACTGGTAGTATCTGGATATTAAAATTAAGCCATAGAATGTTGAGTAATCTGGTCAGTATTCATATTTTATTGAGATACAGTTTTTGCGGCCTGTTATGTAACAATTCAACAATGGAGTGTAGATAATCTCTTTCAAAATTTTTAAGTTGAACTTTAATTTTATCTGCTAACATCAAATTAAAGAGAACATGAAAGATAATAAATCTATAAGCAAAATATATGAGGTGATGAATTCTGAAATATTTCCTAATTTGCCGCAATACCTTTTTTGCTGTATATGGGAAAAATGTATTGGGAATGATTATCCAGGTCATACAACTTTCATCATAAACAGTACCTTCAACATTAATCCTCTACAAAATGTCAGTAATTAAAATTCCTTCGCTCTTTTTGGTTAAAACTTTCTGGGCACACACTTAGTATGTGGAAGGGTATAGATTTTATATATCTTTTGCCTGCCAAAATTGAAAACTGAGCAATTTAATAAATTTCCATGATATAAATTTTAATGCAAAATCTTTCAATGCCCGGGGCTAAATTGGTTCATAAAGAGGTAAGTTTATCAACAAAAATAAATTTGTGAGCAAAAATGTAATCAAAGCAGTTTAATATTTCTGCAAAAGTATTTTGCCGTTATATAAGTCAATGTCGGCTTCAGTGGTCACGTTTTCTCACCCATTCTTTATATGCTCATCAGTGACCATTTTGCCTTAGGGCCAATAATAGGATGGTACAATATGGGGAAGAGAGTACTCTATAGAACTTTACAAATACACAGATAAATATAAATGGTAACACTTACCTTGTAGATTCAATTTTGTTTTTCTGTCTTCCTTATGGATTATTGTGTAAATTTCGATTCTTTAGCTTGTTATTGCTTTTTTTCTACTGCATAAATTTCTTCCAGTTCCCTTTCTCTTTTATGGTACGGATTGCATAGATTTCATTTGGGAATATTGTTTTAATCTTTGGATTATAGATGTTCTGCTTAAAATTCATCTTTTCTTCTTCTTCCTCTACGAATTTTATTTGGTTCGGCTCTATAATCTTCTTCGGATCGTACATATTTTGACTACTAATTGTAGTGGTGGTAGCAGTAATATTGCGAAGAAAGTTATTGTGCTATATCGATATAGAACCCTTGTCCCAGTTGTTATATTTTATTTTGTCTAGGTATTATCTTCTTTTTGTTTGTTATTTTAAGTATCTTGATTTTGTCCAGCAGACCATAATTTTTTGCCAATTTCCTAGCAGGCAGCCGCTAGTACCTATTGTCCATAAATACTCTCTTCACCCGAATAATGTGTGCTAATAATATAAAGTTGCACAAATCGCCAAGACGGAATTATTTAGATTAAAAATCTGTAAATTTGTTATTTTTTAACGTATATAAAGTTTTACAACGATATTGTTTATTGTAAAAAATGCAGATATGTTAAAAGACAATTTAATTCTGAACTTTCTACATAAAGAGTATGATGTAGCATTCGGTGAGTTAGGGCACAAGAGATTCTTTAGAGTTCTGGGACTTTTGTCACTTTCAGATCCACTAACATCATAAAAAGTTTTAATTGACGTTTATATCAAACTAAATCTTAAAACTAAATTGGCTTTAATAAAAATTTTAAAAAAGTAGCCCTATTTTGTTTCGGTTGGCTTTGGGGATATATTGTTTGGAGTAGCTCTAATATGATCTTTATGATATTAATTTATAAAAAATAAATAAAAATAGAATTCTAGAAATGAAACTTTCATTTAGACATTTATAAACATTTTTCATCTTTTTGGGTGTTTTTAAGTGTCACAGCCTCGTGACTTACCCTGTAATAGCCGCTACTGCCAATAATTAATTAATAATTACATATTTAAATTCTAAAAATTAAAGTTTGGAAAATATCAAAATGTGTAGAATCTCTTACCTTATTAAAAGTTCCATCGTGCTTTATTAAGTTGAAAATTATCCTTATAATCTAATCTGTAAACTGTAACATATTAAAAACCATGAAAAGTGATGCAAGTTTTCATTTATAGTTACTGAAACTAAAAAAGGTAACCTACTTTTTAGTAATTCAATAAAAACCTATTTTGGTGGAAAATCACAACACCATCCAGACGTTACCAATCTTGAGCAGAGACGGACTCCTGTCCGGAGGCAATGAGGACAATCAGTCTCTCCTTTGTTCTTATTTCCACAGAGATATTTGTCTACACTGGAATCTGCCATTCCGCAATGTTGAGACTCATTTCTAGACCGTTTTCATTCCTTTGTATTAGTCTAAATCGTAGTCGCTCGGGCGGGACGACGACAACATCCTTTATTGCCAAAAACATTGCCGACTTTTTCATTCTGCTTTTCACTGATTACTTGGGGAATACAAATTGAACTATAGGGTTTTCCTTGTAATATATTGTTTTTTGTTATTATTTTCAAATGTTTATTTGTCTTGCATCCCTTTCTTGCGTAAGCAGTTTGTTTAGGCCTTGAATGGTTGTGAGATGCTTCTTGCGCCCTGTAAAAAAAGCATACAATAAGTAAAACATTATAAACATTTTTAAGGTTGTTTCTACCTAAAATATCCTAAGCAGAAAAAATGAAGTCTTTTATGATTAAACCACATTTTATCAACTAATAAAAGTTACAAACTGTGTATCATCTTTCATTACATCTGAGAAGTTGGAAATCAAACAGACGCAATAACGAAATAATGGGGCTTATTAAAAGCGGAACGTCGCACCCATTTAAGCTCAAGACTCGTCATCTGTTTACTGTTATTCATGGAGCTTTCTCCTCCATTGCGCAGGAGGATATTCGATTTGTGTGTGATGAGGAGAATACTTCCGCTAAAATCAAAAGCTTGGGCTATATTTGTACGTGCGTGTAATCGAGTCTGACTTGTTTAACTTGTTAATTGATAATTGATGACACTACGCGGATTATTATTGAGATTAATTCCGAATTATTGTTATGTTGAAAATTATCAATGATGACAAGGTTAATTGTAATAATTTTATGGGCATAAAATTACTTAACTTCAAATTACTTAAACTCGGATTACACAAGAAGAACTAGTGAAGGAAAAATGACAAACTTTGTTTCTATAATTTTCTCGTTAGCATTTTTAACAAATTTTTAGTGTAATTACAGTCCAGTATACAAGGTGTCTCTGAGATGAAGTACTGATACAAGATATTTATGAGCTATTTAAGGAAATCAACTATAAGACAATAATAAGCGCAAGTAGTCTAAGTTTTTTAAACACATGCGTGCATTCGTATTTATTATTGTCCTAAAGTCGATTTTGTAGGTGACAGCCACATATAAATCTAGGCCCTAAAGAAGAAAATTCCTTGTTTTCTTGATATCTCGGTAACAACATGAGATATTAAAACGAAGTTTATTTAATTATCCTATTTCTGAATGGAATTATAAATTTTGTGATAGATTCGTTATCATGGGCATACGCAGTTTAAAAAAAATATGTTACAGTATAAAAACCAATTATCTTTGTTTTTGAAATCTACCGATTATTTAGGATCAGAAAGTGTTTTTGTATTTTTTTCAGAAGACGTGCCATTTTCGAGTAAAATAAACTTCCCAAAGTCCCGGAAAATTAAAATTTAATTATACCATTTTTTGTTTTTCTAATAAATATCTTGTACACCTCGTACAAATATTGCAATAAAGATTTTTACATTGTTTTAAGATTTGTTATTGTAGACATACTATTCATGATGAGTGGTGATGTAGAAAGTCACACCTATGATAAAGAATAATCTAAAGATAAATTTGGGATAACTCTTTTAATTTTTGACTTATGGCCAAAATGCCTCTATTAAACATCAAGACTTCAGATTATCAAGAAACAGAATAGAACTCGTTATAAAGCTACGTACTGTTTTTAAAGTTTTGTCGAAAAAGAATTGTTTAGTATGTGTATAGTGTATATTGTACTAAATATAACTCACGTAACGATAAAACAGTTACTGAAACTATGAAGTCAGTAAAAACTTGAAGTAAGTCTTTCTCGACACGGATAGGTGCAGAGTGCAGATAGATGAAAGTTTCATGTTTTAAGTTCAAATAAATTGATTTTCTTCTTCTTTGCCTGAAAACTATATACAGTGGTCGCCGCTTATACCGTCTAAATTGGGCCAGGGCGATTTTGGCCGGTATAACCGACGGCCGGTGTAACCGACGGCCGGTGTAACCGACGGGTCAACAATAAAAAAAGTCTATCCCAAAACCATAGTTTTATTACCATAACATGTACATAAACATGTTTATACACACTTTATACAAAAAATTTACATGAGAAAAAATAAAATTAATTGAAATTGTAATACAAAAGTGTACATTACAATCAATTCATTTTGGAAGGAAAAATTCTGTTATTTTCGTTTGTTTTGTTAGAAATACATTTTCTAAGGATACTTCAAGCTTTCTCAGCACAGGGAACTGTTCTTCCAATCGGTTCTCTTCAACAGCTCTTCGCAAAACACCAATAGCCCCGATGACATCATTCCGAGTCACTGGAACTCTCTCAACTGGAACATCGTCCTCATCAGATTCGCAAATGCTATCCTTCTCAGCGATGACAACTGAGTTGTCGATTTCGTCCAAATCCATTTCGTGATGAACAGGCACGTCGCAGTCAATCTCGACCCACTTTCTGATTTCCGAATTAACAACCACTTCAAAGACAGGAGGTGCAGGTTCATTACATTAGGGCGCCACACCAGATTTTTTAAAACAATTCGCGATGCATTGTGGAGCTACTCTACCCCAAGTACTGTCGACCATGTGTATCGCGTCCAGAACTGAAATTTGTTTTGCAATTTCGTTCGCAGTGTCCTTTCCTTCATCTATAGCGCAGATTATTTGTTTCTTCATGTCCGTGCGGTACAAAGTTTTGAAAGCCTTGATGATCCCTTGGTCAAGGGGTTGGATGAGCGATGTTTTATTGGCTGGTGGAATATGAGCGTAATGTTATTCAATTTAACATTTTTCGGGTGGGCTGTGCAGTTGTCAAGAACTAACCCGATTTTCCTGTTCAAGGTGCCATCCCATTTGTTTAAGGAAATCTTCGAAAATCGATGCAGTCATCCAGGCGTTTCCATTACTTGAGTAGGCAACTGGCAGACTTTTGACTCCCTTGAAACATCTGGGGTTTTTACTCTTGCCAATGACGAGCGGCTTTAATTTATCACTTCCAGTCATATTACACGTTAATGCAACAGTGATACGCTCCTTGATTTTTTTTCGGTAGCACCAGAGTCATTTTTAAGAACCATGCAGTAATCAGGTGTTGCCTTGTAGTAGAGGCCAGTTTCATCCATGTTGTAGATATCCCCAAGACGATATTTGGCCATGTACGTTGAATCCAGTTCCTCGCCCCATCTTCATCTGCATCTTGCTTTTCGCCATGCAACTTTTTGTAAACTATCCCATGACGATTTTTCCACCGTGTCAACCAACCGTCAGTTAAATCGATATTCTCTCCCATTTTTCTTGCCAGCTCATTACCTTTTTGTATCAGAATCGCACGATTTATGGGAGCGTTCATTGACGAAGCTTGCCTGAACCAAATGAGTAAAGCTTCGTCTGTAACATGACTTTTACATTTCCGTTTTCTAACTCGATTACCTGACTCACTGTGCACACTCAAGGTCGTGCGCTGTTTTAGAAGATCTGCCAACGTTGTTCTCGCTATACCGAGTCTCCCAGCTGCATCTCGTTAACTAATATTGGCTGGAAGTTCGTCGAACCGTTTTAAAATGTCAAGTTTTTCCGTAGTTGTTTTGCCGGTGCTTTTATGGGAAGCCATAGTAAACTACTGGAACTCACTCAAAACTTGAACCGCACGTTGTGATCGATCGATGTATACTACCGAACTCACTAGAGTGAAAGAGAGGGTATAGTGAGTCGCAAACTATAAACAAAACCCTTCCCCGCCGATCAATGTACACTACTGAACTAACAAACACGCAGGTAGAGTGAGAAAGAGGGTGTAGTAAGTCACACAAACTGTAAACAAAACCGTCTCCCGCCCCTTCAATAGCCAATATATCCGGCGGGGCGGCCTGACCCGTTTCATTTGGTCGATATACCTGTCGACGTGGACGAAGTAAGCGGCGAAAAATACATTGAAAACCACAATTCGTTCTGTCCCTGGCGATTTTGGACGACATAACCGGCGTTCCGGTATATCAGGCGACGGTATAAGCAGCGACCACTGTATATCTATAGTTCAGATTAAAAAGCAGACAAAACTATAGAAAAAGTTATGCCAAACATAGTAAATACTCTAGGAAGACCAGCATTGCTCATAATCGGATCCGCAGTTGATCAAATCTATTTCTATGTTCTAATAATTGCTTTGTATTTTATTTTATATAAATTCAGTTGTTATAAGACCTTCTGTTTTGTCTACCTCTAAATCTTCATCTTTCTCTTCTAGTCTTTATGTAAGACCATGTCAGACAATGTCGTAGTTAAACCTAATATGTTTATTACTATTTTTCCGCCCCGAGTTTCTTTTACTATGGGGTACATTGTTTGGTGTGTGTTGGTAAATTCTTTAATCCTCATTGACAAAAAATATTTCTTAATGACTTTCTGCTTAATTTGATTTGTTTAGCAGTCATTGTTATTTAAGGTTAAACGAAGATTGATTGATAAAATCAGTTAGCTGATATAAAGTATAAACAAATGGAGAAGTAAGTTGGCTTAGTTAAAGTTACGGAGAAACCGCACAAGTTGAAGCTTGTTCCAGACATGATGCGACCTGATAGTCTACGGCGAGGGACGATTGCCATTTCCTCAATTGTCATTGGTTGATATTCTTTAGGGAGGGGATAAGAGTGTTGCTAGTATTTAAGTGATGCTATTTTAACTAAAACAATTTTGTTAAGGTACTGAATCGTGAAAGTGGCGGTTTCAAACACCTTAAAAAAATTCCAGAAATATCAGAAGGTTATCCATGGTACAAGTTTTCACCAACTTTTTGGGGAACAAAAAACCAAATAATTACAAATATGATACAAACGTTTCACGCTATTGGTTGTAACATGTCTCTTAAAGTACACATCCTACATTCTCATTTGGATTTTTGCCCTGAGAATATGGGCGACATTAGTGACGAACATGGCAAGCGTTTCCACCAAGAGATATTATTAATGGAAAAATGCTACCAAGGCAAGTGGAATTCTGTTATGTTAGCGGATTACTGTTGGACACTAAGAAAGGAGGCTGTAGATGGTGTTTATAAGCGACAGTCTAATATTTCTTCTCATTTTTAGATGTTAAAAGATGTAAATATGAATTTAAGTACATTTATAAGCACAAAAACTTTTGTATTCAAATAAAAAAAATAGAGCTAACTTGTATCTCTGCATTGTACTACGATAAATGTTTGTACATTCTCTGTTATAATTAGCATGCGTTATTTTATGGGGATTCCAAAAGTTGAAGTTTGTTATCCAGTGTAATTATTAGGATTTTCATTTTGCCTCGATACAGTCTACTTCAGAATCGTTCCAGAAAATAAAACGATTTTGTCCACATTTCTCGTCATAGAAAGACGAGGAAATGGAATGTCAGAAAAATAAAACAAACATTTTCCAATATTTCAAATCAGTGAAAAATCTGTAGTAAACAAATGTTGGTAGGTACTTGAATGTTAAAAAAGTTAGATTTTATCTGTAATCTGCATAAACATAATAAAAATTAATTTGGCATAGAAAGTAATGGAGAGTAACTACGCAACAATACATAAGGCAAAATCTCATGACAATACAAGTGTTTTCTCTTAAAAACTTTTGATCAGTAGCGTTATTGTGCTCAAAGTTTTATAGAAAATATATCGAAGAATCAACGGCATACTTTCTAAATTTCTATAAAATGATAAAAGTAATAAAGTTGTGCGTCTCTTGCAAACTTTTCTAATACTTTATAACTAATATTTCCATGTAGGAATAAGTACAATTCGGTATGCAATTGGTTGAGTAATTTTAATATATTGTTAGGCGATATCAAGTGATGAAGAAAAAAAAGTCAACCTTTTCGGTCGCTGAAGGGGATGGGCAAGTGATAAAATCAAGTAATTTTAGATGAAACCGATCGTGCAACTTGTGCTAAATGATGCTTTAAGTGGCATTTTAAGTTTCCAAATTTTTCAGTACATTGGAAAATATTTATGTCCTTTTTGCTGTTAGCATCAAACGTTGGACTTTGCTGTCAGAAATATTTTGCTTAGAAAAGAACACAGGCAACCTAAAATTGAAGTATCTTTGCCCTACTAGATGGTCTAGTAGAAACGATTCTCTTTTATCTATTAGATTTAAATATTCCAATGTTTTACAAGCTTTGCCAAAAATAATTTTAACAAGTGAAATCGCATCTGAGAGAACCGACGCGTGCATCTTAAAAAAAGAAATGGAAACATTTGAATCTTTCAAGGTGTGCTTTATTCTAAAATCTTAATCGTAACTAACGTTTTGCAAAAATCAGATTTTCGTCTTTGGCAAGTCTGATATTTAATCGCGACAATTCGCAACAAATTGATAGCCTTTAGAGCTGATACGATAAAGCAAAAAACGTCGCAGTCATGTTAGCGAAAACTTGGGATGTAAAAGTTGAATTTTTCGAGAAACGAGTTAAAAAGTAAAACATCATTTTAATGAACTATTGGAAGATCAATGGTTAACTGATGGCAAAAGTCGATTTCGAGTCAACATATACAGGGTGTTTAAAACATGTAGAATATTTTAGTCACTTATGTATAGTACTCATTGCGACGATCAAAAAAGTCTTAATCAACATGAACCCGCAACTCAACCATTTCAGAGATATAGCACATTCTTTAATTAATGAAGACGTAAGTACCTATGATTACTTATTAAAAAAACGTAAGGTAATTTTAAACTACAAAGTCATTATAGCAGGTGCTCTAGTTTGTGTCTCTCTTCCATTTCTAGGCAACATCACCATCTTCGTAAGAAAGATGTTGTCTTACATGCAAGTTCTATCTGCTCCCTCAACCCTTCTAGAGTATTAATTGGTCGTGAGCAGACTAAAAATTTTAAATATCCCCACGCAATAAGTCCAGCGGATTAAAATCAGGAGACCTTGGCGGTCATGCAACAGGACTTCCTCGTCCTATTTACTGATTATTGAAAGTTTCATTTAGAAAACTCCTCAGCAAAAGAAAAATAATACGCAGGCGCCCCATTATGCATAAACCATAACTGCATTATAAAAATTATTTTTTATATCTGAAAACTACTATTTCTCTGAAATGGTTGAGTTGCAGACCCATGTTGCTTAAGATTTTTCTGATCGTCGCAGTAAGTACTATAAGTGACTAAAATATTCTACAACATTTTTTAAACACTCTGCATTTTGCTTGTTTGGACATTGTAACCAATCAATTGAAACATAGATTTGTTGCTTTAAATGAAATTGTAAATACGTTTGCACAAGCTTTCAATCTCGAAACTTCAAAAGAAATGTGAGAAAGTCACTGAAAAACATGACGACGTAACTGATCAATTGATTAATCAAATCAAATCTCGAAATTGCGTCCAGTTAAAGAATAGCTGATTTGTTCCGCAAGTTTTCCGGACATCCGTTCAATTACGTTATTATTTTAAACTATTCCGGTGACCCCATCAGTGGGTCAGGAAAGACTTAGTGGTTTAAGTATCCTGGCCTTTGAAGCAAAGTGGTAAATGAATTGAGGGAGAATTTGAATGGCATTATGCATACATTTGCAGAAGCGAAGGTTCATCGTGTAAAATTTTGATTATTATATAGTGATACATTATCAAAGATCATAGTAAATGATTTTAATTGTTTTCACAATCCCAATATTTCAATTTCAACAACAATCTTTCGTTTATAAAAACTCCTATTAAATATTATTATTTAGTATAAACATTTATTCATTTAAATGGTTAAGTGTTTCTTTGTTGCTCGCTAAAAATTTATACGAGGGCCCCGCTATTTGTCTTTGCCCGGGGGCCCCTCAGAGGATAGTTAGGCCGCTGTTACCTCTTGATCACAGCAACGTTCACGATATTAAGGTATTCCAATTACAAAAATCGCAATATGGATTTTTAAATCGTTTTGTACAGCAAAACTTATTATTCTAATCTAAGCAACAATTGTGAAAAAGAAGAACGAAGATTATTACTTCTCAAAGTTTATTACATCGAGAGTGTCTTCATTTTCCGCTTGACGAAAAATTGATATTTTTTAGATTCAAAAAACTTGTTGTAAATCAAAGTTTGGGCTTGGCATGGAGGAACCTACCATTTCTGCATTTCTGTCAATTGACTTCTTTTTTGTAATATACTATAATGTTCTTTTTCAGTGAATAACTTGAACGTAAACTTATTTTAGTCAGTGTTATTTTCCAAACATTTTTCGATTCTTTTTTATAATCAGTATGGTACAAATGTATGGCGCTACAAGGCCACACTTTCGGATTGAGTTTATTGGTGCTGTCCAAATCTCCATACATACAATGTAACATTTGCCTTTGAGTAATAATAATCAAGCTACGTCGAATTTCTGTTTAATTTGATAGTTAATGAACATACCTATATAATTCCACAGAGTGAGAAAGTAAAAACCACTTTTGCATTTTTTTATGGGATACGTCGTTATCAAGTAAAATCCAACATCTTCAGATCTTTTGAACTCAATGGTTTAAAATATGTGTAACCTAGACTATGAAAGGTGGCTAACGTGTCAAAATATTGATTTTTAGATTTTACATGATTCTCTTTCCAATGAGATCAGCTCCAGCTCTCTAGCTCTGTTCATTGCTTCACAATTTTTACCTAAAGTTGGGGATAAATTAAAGAAAATGAATAACAATTATAATTGGCATTTGGAGTAAAAACGACCAATTCTTGCATAAAAGAAGTTTGAGCTTCTCAAAACTCTCAAACTAATGTCCTATGTTAAAAGTCATTGGCTTCTGTTTTAGTGTTTCAGGACAATTTCAGTGTTAAAAAATGTTTTGTATTGTTTATTGGGCGATCGCTACATCTTCTACTGTTTGTATTGCTTTCTATTGTAAGAATCTTACTTTTAATGTAAAATTTTTCTGCGATTTTTAGTAATTACGTTACAGATTTTAAAAACTAGAAAGAGTCTTTTTTGAAACTTCCTGGTATCAAACCTAGAACAAAATTTAACAATAACTGCTGCAATTAATTAGAGTTTGGAACTCCTTGTTTGTGTTTGATATCATTTTCATTGCTTTTTATGCTATTTTAGAGTTTAATATCAAACTGTACCTATTATCTTATTGAGAAGGAGCGGAGAAGGAGAGAGCTAACACAATTAATGCGATTTATTTATGAAACATGTTAAAAGTTGTTAAATACTATCGAATTTCTTGGTAAACAAGCATTCTAAGAATGTCAATAAATAACAGAAAGCGATGCTGGAATTTCTAAAAGTTAGTAGTTAGAAATATTCCTTACGTCCGGAACAACTTAGGTTAGTTTTTCTGTGAACTCTTTATTTAGAAAAAAATCATTTGGAAGTGGTCTCGGTCTTCTAGTTCGTTAAATAATTTTTAGCAGAAAAGAAAGAAATTGTAAACAATGCTACAAAAGTGACAAGCTACCGTTGACACAAAAATAAATTCTGATTCCCAATATGCAGAGAATATACAGGGTGTTCCATTTAAGATTTTAAAGTTGACGTCATTTTCCGATTAACTGAAAGCAATAGAATATTGTCAGTTGTCCCATATAATGATAACGATATTTAATGACTACTAGACCTGTCAAATTTTTTATATGTCCGTGTGTTCAGAACCAATAAAAATGATAATGCTGATACTATATTTTTTATTGTGTCATCAAAAGTGTCTATTTCGTTAATTCAAATTAAAATCACTAAATGCGTAGTTGGATATCACGCTAAGGGGGCCAAAAGCTAAAAGATGGTAGATCAGCAACAGTCAGGTCAACAATGTTAAAAGTTTATAGGATTGTAAACTGTTTAGATGCAACATTATTTAACTTGCATTGCCGTACAAATAAAAATATGGAATATTTTGAAATTATCATAAATATTTTCAATATGATGATTCAAGTTACCTAAACACTTTGTACTAGAAAGAACACTTTATTTTACTCATTTTAGGCAAATAATTTTAAATTTTATGAGACTGAGATTGTAAAAAAAATTTTTTTAATGTATTGAAAACTAAAAAAAAGAACTTAAAACTTAATGTTACTTAAGATGCCACATTTTAACGTTTCAGTTGAAACACAATAAAATTACTAGCGAGTATTCCCTCCTCGAGATTTAATGACTGCTTGTATCCTTCTTGGCATGCTGTGAATTAAGGTTTGAATAGTCTCTTCCATTCCTCTTGTGCTGCAATCCTCAACTCTTCCAGTGTCATAGGAACGGGATTTCTTTTCCGAATGCGACGTTTTAGTGTGTCCAACAAATGCTCAATCGGATTCAAATTCGGACTATATGGTGACTAATCCAATCTTTCAATCTGAACCTCATCGAAGTAAGAATTCATTATCCCAAGGGCGTTATTTTGCATTAACACGAATCTGTCATATCCAATATGGTCGACAAATGGCGAAACACGATCTTGTAAAAGATTTTCAATGTACATGTCAGCTGTCATTCGCCCAATCATTTCCACAAATTCGGTACGTCCTTCCCAAGTAATACCGCCCCAAACCATTATGCCGCCCGCCACCATCAAAACTAACGCTCTGTATGAGGTTACAGCTGGCATACCGTTCACCAACTCTTCTGTAGACGTAGTTTTGTCTATCTGGCTTCCATAATTGAATTCTGGTCTCATCTATGAACAGTCCAATCAACATGTGTTCTGGCAAATTCTAATCGACATCTTTTGTTGTTTTGGGAAAAATGCGGAACTTTGGCAAGGCATCTTGGTTTTAGATCAGCATCTTTTAATCTCCATTTGACTGTTTTAGAACAAACATTAACTTGCCTCGCATTTGACAACTCGTTCCTGAGATGCGTGGATGTCAATGAGCAATTTCGTAAGCTTTGAAGAAAAAAAAACGGTCATCAATGACACTTGTACACCCTTTTCTTCCTTGATTCCGTCTTCTTCTGTAATTTCTCGTTTCACGATATCTTTTTAAAATTTTTGACACAGAAAATTGGGTTATTTGGAGACGCCTTGCAATGTTTTTCTGTATATATCCTTCGTCAGACAAAGTTGCAACTTGTACCACTTTAACTTCATCGCAATGTCTGATGGGTGGCATTATATTGTTTTAAAAAGTGAAAAATGTAAACGCAATTCACTACGTTTTTTATAAGCTTAACTTGAAACTACTTAAATCTCAACAAATCTGACAATTTTAAGGCAATGTTTTTCAATAAAACGCAGGAGTGGCAATAAACGTTATTAAAATGATTTAAATGTCAAGATAATTATAAACAATTGCTTACACCGGCCTAATAAGTAAATAACATCAGTGTAAATGTAAGTTTGTGGCAATATTTCGTAATTATTTTCAAGTAATTGTGATAACAAAGAATATTCCATATTTTTGTTCATGAGTGTATATCCCCAATCTTCGTTTTCTTTTTTAAGCTCTAAGTTTCGTATTGATTTAGATTTACGTCCAGTCTGTTAAGATGTTGAAAAACCTATGTTAGCTTTTAGATAGCAGTTGCTATAAACAATAGTGTTTTAGTCCAAATGTCTATTTCCTTAGAGCTTTGCGATGTAATGAAGTTTTTAGTTTCATTTTAGATCTACATTATGACTTACAAAAGTTTGAAATCAATTTAATAATAAGTAAAGAAATGTAGATATGTGTAGATGTACAAAAACACGCGCTCTGCACGGAGAGAAATCTACGGTACCTACATACATGAATACGAATGTAACGCTCAAAGGCTAGATAAAGAAGTACCAAACGTAATTTTCAGAATGATAGTTTTATACTGCATCTATGCACAAAAAACTGGCTGTTTCAAAAATTATAGAAAATTGAAAATCTTACTATTTTCTCAGTGTATAATAGTCTAAAAGCTAAAGAAATGACTAACTGTAGGCCAAAGAGTGCTGAGAATCTTTTGGAGTTTCATGGCCGCTCCTCTAAACTCTGCACTGAGAGACCAAGCGTTAAAATTGTCTAGGTCCAAAAAGAGAATACTTAAATTTAAGAAAAGAAGAGTTCTTTAACAAACAACAACTGATTTACAGCAAAGCAAAGAAAAATCGATAATGGGAAAAAGTTAAAATAACTTTAGAAATATTACCTGCAATACCTGTAGATTCTCCCAACATATGTAAAATATTTTCGAATCGCAATAGACAATATCTTAACATTATAATGGTAGATGTGGAACACCACACAATGGAAACTCTAGAAATATTTTCAGGTTTCTTTAATGTAATAATATATATTTTATAATAAGAAGTATGTATAACTAGGAGAGAGACAGAAAAACAATAAATGAGGGAGAGTCCTGTCAAAATAATATCGAATACAAACTGTATAACTAATAAAAGGAAAATATAGCAAAGAGTAGATCGTAATAGAAAAAAAATGTATAAAAGATGAATGATCTAAAAACAATTATTGAAAAAGAAAATATATAAGAAGAATACCAAGGAAAAAGAAAAAGAATAAATTATAAAAAACAAGAAAGAGTAAAGGCAAGAATTAAGAAAACAAAAAGAAAGCAATAAAAATAACAGAGTCAGATGTAGCATTGTCTAAATAAAAATGTGAGTAGAAGGAAAATGGCAAAAGAAAGCAATAGAAGAAAAACAGAAAGATGAAAGAAAAAAGGAAAAGACCAAGAAGAAAAAGCAGTGATTAAAGCAAAAAAGAGAGAGTAGAAAATAGAAAAAGTTAACAAATCAGATCAAGTCTTAAAATGCACAGATTTATTATTCTACAACAACTGATTGAATTCGAAACCTAATCCAGCCATTTTGAAAATGTAGATGATAATGACTAATGAGTGCTTGCTAATTTTTTTCTAAACTATTCTGTGCTATCTTGTACATACATAGAATTTGGCCCAACCTTTACATACTATCCATAACGGTCTTACTGGAAATCTCGTTAATAATCATTAAACCACTATAGAGCATGCAAATGTGCAACACGTTACTCGTCACTCAATACTAGCTAAAGCAGAAAATAACTTCCCTTATTTACTGTTTGGGTTTTAAATTCTTTTGCATTATAATACAGTAAATTTTCGTGTACCTCTAAGTGACATAATAAAACATAGGTACACCCGAAGGTATAAACTGTGAAATATTATTTAAATTTTATAAGGTGATAGCAGTGTCTATCCTAAACGCCAATGAAAACTGAATCTTAACAACTGACTGTACGTACAAATAAAGAGAACGGAAAGTTTGAAAACCATACCTTAGAGATCAATAACAAGCTACATTTTAACATTTCAGAAGAATAGAGAAAAACTAAACATTGAAATAAACGATAAACCATATATTAAATTAAATATTAGAGAAACGCACGTACCCAATTCCAATAATGTTCACGAACATTCTTAAGTTGTTGTTAATATTTTCAAGTATTGCAACTTCTAAATAGTAAATACGGAATCTTACTTTTAATTACTGTGCTATTAACAACAGAGGTTTTAGTACTCAAATGAATCTGCATAACACAGCCTGGTCATCCAATTGCTTCAGTAGTAGGTACCTATTTGATAAGACAAAATTGGATGACCATGAATACATTTTAGGTTATAAAAAATCTCTAATATTGAGAGCATAAAAGAAATAAACGGTTCTATGTTTATCTCTGTATTATTTGTTCTTGAGTCTTTGGACAACTGTGATATCAAAAAGGTAGTCGTCAGAATATTTCCAATCTGACTTTTAATCTTCTTAAAACTCTTTTGGATTCAATTTTGTATAATTAGTGGATTTGATTTTTTATTACATATAAGTTCTATGCCTTATAATAATTGAATAATTTTTTAATTAACGATTCATTATAAAAGTTCAGAGTAATTAGAGCTGATGTGTTCACGGGATCAAAACAAAACTTTCTTCCTCGAAGCCTCCAAATGTTCCATAATATAAAAACTATAAAGACTACAAGAATTTCTCTTACTCGGTGGATAAATACGTAAAAGATACTTGAATCCTTGTTTAACTTTTAATTGGATTGCTTTTTTATTAATTCCCTTTTGCTTCTTCATTGAGGTTAATAAAGGTAATAAAAACGTTTACACGTTAAAAATTGATTTACATATTTATAGATATGTTTATTTTGGACGTGTTGATTTTATACATTTTGAAAACAAAAGAATCTTGGCTACAGGTGTCGGAAGAATATCTACGAATGCCTTCCAGTTCATCTCGCAACTGACGATGTAAACACACACAATCGAGGGAAACAGATCAGCTTTTCTGAATACAAATTTAATTTAAAATACGTGCATTTTAATATTCCTCAACTTCATGTATATACGTGTGTGCGAGTGTATGTGTATGTGTCACCAGCGAAGTCGCGTGGCCGGGGGTGAGTGACGTCACTTGGCGATCCAATAGTGGAGGGTAACCTCGAGCGCGCGAATTTTCGATTGGGCGAGTTTGTAGCCATGGAGGGTCGCTCCGCCTGTGCTCACGGCATCCCTTGCCGAATCTCACCCTCTGCCACCCGCACAAGCTGAAGCTTCTCCACCCCGCACCCCCGACTTTTTCGTTTCCACCCCGAACAGTGGAGGTTTCTGGCACGTTATTGAATTAAGCTTATCATTTGATTTCGGCGCAAGCAGACAGTCGGGTCTTCACGCGCGAATCTGCCGCTGCTCTTAAAAAACCCGCGCCAATATTATCCGTAATCGCCATAATTTGATATCAGCCTCTGATTCAATTACTCTCTAAGCCGGCCGTCAAATTCGACTAGCGAATCCATGTCTTAGCTGGATTATTAGCTCCGCTTCTTCTTCTCAAAAACATCATTTATAACTTCACCAATATCCACAAGTTGTTGTGAACTTCGAGACGACCGTCTATTTTACAACTTCATAATTCACACTAATCCAAAAATTAAATTTTATCGGCGAAGATTTCTTTAAAAGTGCAGTGAAGAATTTTTTCACCACTAATTTACGTTATGGACTACTCGTATTTGAACCAAGCCGCGGCCGCCGGGTTCGACTCGAGCTGCCTGCAGGCTACCGCTATGGATCCCACCGGATTAGGAAATATGCCATGTTCGTACGGAGATCTTACTTCCTGCAGTCAGATGTCTCAGGCCGCGTATAGGTATACGGCGGCCGCCGCTTCCATGGCACGTACTTATAATCCTGCCGGAGCGGGCGCCGGAGCGATGGGTGTACATCATCCTGGAGCAACCGGATCTCAATGCGCCGTTATGGGCGGTAGACCTCATGTTCAAGACGTTCACCATCGGGCCGCTATGTTTCCATCTACTATGAATTTACAAAGTAAGTATAACGAGTGAAAAACAAAGTTTATGATGCATCTAGAAATGTTTTATAATAACATTAGATTGTTCCGTTTGTTTGTTATTTTTACTTAACGGATTTTGAGCATATCCATGATATTTTAAATTACAAGAAATAAACAAATCTCAATCTTATTGTCAGTAGTTTTTGTTTTGTAGCAGGTAGTTTTTGTGGTTATTATTTGGCGACATCTTTATAATCTAAATTAAGTCTAAACTTAAATCTCATATTTCAGGTAGAAAGTACCTCATATTATAGACATATCGAACACCAAATAGCGACTTTTAGACAAAACAAAATGCTGTGGCAAAACTACGTTAACATAAAATCTTCTTCCCTTTTAAACTGCTCGCTATAACATTATGTTGTATTATACAAGATATTCCTTGAAAGTATCAACATTTTAGAACTCTTCAGACAAGATTTAAAATCAGCACTAAAATCTTGTTCTAATCGTAGATACAACTTTTAAATTTTATAAATCACTCTCGAGCATTGTATTTATGTTTCAGTGCGCATTTGCAAGAAAAATGTCTTCAATTTGTGAAAATTCTCGGAGACTTTAAACTAATTGCGGCAACTGCACATTGTTAGTCGAAACTCTAAGCAGTACCGAACTTGAAACATTACTTTTTGTACATTTTTAAAGAGATATCATAACAATGTAGTTAGTAGCATTTCTTCTTAACAAACTTTGCACTTAAAACACTTTCAGATCACCATCTTCACTGAAAAATCCTATACAAGAAGTGTTAGCGGCAACAAGGCCATTATAACCACTAAAATCTGTTTACGAATCGGAGATAATTACAATTATAGTTTTGACTGATTATGATTTAGATACATTTTATCTGTGACGGGTACCTCAAAAGCATCTCGACCGCCCGCTGGAAAGCGACTGGCGAATGCCAAAGCTCAGCAGCGCTTCTTTTTCTCATTCCGGGCATTATAAGACCATAACTCAGTTGTGCTCTCGCTAACAAGGTTACACCTCGACCTTATCCACTACACTTCAACCCCCACCAGAACCGAAATTAAATAATTTAATAGCAGCGAAAGTTTATTGTGAATAATCTAGTTTGCTGGGTTCGGCGAGCGCGCTTTTCCGACTGGGGAAAAGCTCGCGTTTATTCGTTTTGTTTTTCTTTTTGCTCTTCAGCGTTTAGCGTTAGTCGTGTGTATCGGGGGGTTGTTTTAAAGTTCTGCAGTTTCTTTCATCCCCGTTTGGGCCGTTTTAACGACATTTTTTTGCGGAACGGTACGTTCCTTGCGAAATGTTCTACTCCTACTGCGTGCGTCTCGCGAGTCCCCCGACTCTGTCTTGAAGGATTGGACTTGTAATTGGGGGCGAAAGCTGTCTAAATGCGTGACGGTTGGTCCCGCATTGCTTGCTCGACTCGGAAAAAACAGACACAACTAAATTTTCCACAGAATAAGTCATTCGATTCGAATGAGTCCGGGAAAATGTCACATTCGGTTACACAATGTGTGCACATTGTAAAACAAAAGTTTTTACTGTAATATGAAGTTTTCCGAGCGAAAATGCCTCGAGCTAAACCAAGCAAGAAAAGTGATGTAAATGCGCATCGAATTTTTATCGTCTTTTTTACTGTCGCAACATGTAGAGTAACTTTATGCTTGAGGGAACTTCTTTTTATGGCGAGCAACAAAATTCCTTTGTCTTTTGATTGAAATATCAAAGAATATAAATCTTTTACTGCCTTTGCATATTCAATACGTGATTTCTAACTTGGATTGACTAAACGAATGAGAATATAAAATTCACACCGTTTTCTTTTTCCATTTTTAATCTTAAAACATGTTCGTACTATTTTGACTTCCAAAGTTTGCTTTAATTAATGAATAAGAGTTTAGCTAGTTACCACTTTCTTTCATTAAATTAAATGGAATAATATTCATTATTATGTTTTTATGTTTTTGATACAATCGTATAAGTCTTATTTCTTAGCAAGTTTAGAGATTTCTAAATATAAACATTTGAACAAGAAATATCGAGTCAAACTCAATTGCAAGGGTAGTATGAGATGTGATATTTCTGTAATAAATGAGACTTTGAATGATGCATCAGAAAAGCATTATACTTAGATCTATAGAATAAGGGTAAAGCATTATGTTAATAGAAGAGAAAAAAGGACGAAACCCAATTTGCGTTAGTCCTAAAGAGATCTTTAAAGTTAATACATAAGTACGAAAAGTAAATTGTTTTCTTGTACTTTTAGCTTTCTTCAAAACATGCTGGTCACCATTTTTACCGTTCTGAAGCAGTCTCGTTCGATGAAGTAGCCTTTATCAAGCCAAGATTTGTCTTATTCCGTCTTCCAAAAGTCAATAATTACTGATCATTTACAACTGTTCAGTTTTTTTTTTAAAACTTCGTTCTTGTTACCATGAGAGGAACTAGAACAACTGTTTGATTGATTTGACATCACGTCGTTTTTTGTTTGTGATAAATGTTGTAGGGAGCTGAGTCGGCATGATGTTTTGATAAACCAACATTGAAATGTTACGGAGTATAAAATAAACAGATCTATAACCGGTTCTATAATGTCTGCTGAGCTAGAAAATTACAGACCAATCACGTTTTTTATCGTCTAAAATATAGTTCATGAGTTTGAACTTTGAATCTGGAAAGATAAGTTGAAACATCAATAACAGAACTACATTTTTGCAGTACCCAGACCTTTCAACGTAAATGAGTTGAATGCTTATTTGGGAATATTTAATTATTATAGGAAGTTCGTCAATATGGCGTCTGACATTTTAAAACCACTCCATCGTCTCTTGAGAAAGGATGTAGAATGGAAATGGTCTTCTGAGTGTGAGAAGGCATTTTGCAAAAGTAAAAGCGTCATCACTGAAAAGTATCTTTTAGTTTTGTTTGATTCATCCAAACCCCTAACTTTAACGTATGTCAGTAGTTCATACGGGGTTGGTGCAGTCCTCAGTCACATCAGTGATGGTGTAAAGTGTCCTATCGTATTCGAGTCAGCTACACTCACACAGGCTCAACGCAACTATAGTCAGCTTCATCGCGAGGCTTTAGCTATCATTTTTAAGATGGCAAAGTTCCAGAAGTACCTTGCAGGTACCCATTTGGACATAGTCACAGATCACGAGCTGCTTAAATCTATTTTCTCGGAAAATAAGAAAGTGCCGCCATGGCACCGTCTAGGTTAGTTAGATGGTCAATTATATTGTCTTTGTATAACTATACAATCAAGTTTAAAAAGGTGGAAAGTGTTCAAAATGCTAATATGCTCCCGCGTCTACCCAACAGTGTCATTGTTGATGTCGAAGACAATCAGTCCACGAATTTCGTTTATATGTCTATACCGTTAGTGTCCGTTAAAGAAATTGCAGAGCACACTAAAAGTGATACTATTCTCACTAAACTCTTAGATCAAGTGGTCTAAGGTTGGCCAAGTTATTGTCCAAGCAATTCTGATGTCTGTAGGTATTATAAGTTAAGAAATTCGCTGTCTGTAAAAGAAGGTTGTCTAATGTTCGGGAATCGTGTCGTAGTACCTGAGTCATTGAAAAAGTCAGTGCTAAATGTCCTTCATGCTGATCATGTTGGTATTACCAGAACCAAAATATTAGCGAGGTCTTATGTCTGGTGGTTAAATTTAGATTCCGATATAGAGCGTCATATAAAATCATGTTCTGTTTGACAGTCTACCCGTAATAGATCAAAAGTAGTAGTCAAAAATTGGCCTAGTGCTAGGAAGCCTTGGGAAAGGGTGCACTTAGACCTCTTGGAAACTTTTGGCGCAAAAATGTTAGTCCTAATTGATGATTTTTCTAAATGGGTTGAATGTTTAATTTTGTCTGTTACTAATACAGAAACTGTGTTATCTAAGTTGTCTGAATGTTTTTCTCGTTTTTTAGTTCCTTCTGTTGTGGTTACTGATAACGGGCCTTCATTCAATTCTGATTTTCTGAAAAGTGGAGAATTAAGCATTTTGTCTACAGCTCCCTATAACCCTAGAAGCAATTGGTTAGCGGAAAGACAAGTACAGTCGGTCAAGAAATGCTTAATTAAATCTTCCATAGCTGATTCTAATGTTCCTTTGAAAGTCAGACTTGAACAGTGTCTTTATTCTCTTTGTTCCACTCCGTCGTTCGTGATGGGTGTGTTTCCTATGTCATTAATGTTAAAATTTAAACCAAAATGTTCTATTTCCGTAACTAACCTGCGTATGAATAAATCTATTTTGAAATCTAATAGTTACTCGCGGTCCCCGTAAAAAAGATTTGAACTTGAACAGTTTCAGCCTTTCAGTGTATTTGAAAGTAATGAGAAGGTACTGGTTAATTTACATTATGTAAAAGGGTCTAGAAAATGGTTATCCGGAAGGGTATTGCAAAAGTTAGGGAACGTAACGTATATATGGCCATGCAAAAAAGTTCAATGAACACGTTGAGATTGGACAGAACTGTGAAAATCTAGATGTTCCATGGGTTCCAAGTTCCACCAGTTGGAACACCACCAAGGTCTCCTACGCACACTATACTTCAGCCGTTACCGAATCCACAAAGAAACGAACTTCCGTCTGGTAGGCCACAAAGAGTTACGAGATCTTCTATAAGATATTCACCAAGTACCAATAATTGATTGTAAGGAGGGGAGTAGTGTTGTCTCGATTAGATCGAAGATTGTAAGATAATAAAAAGTCATATGTTATTTTGTCTTTACAATCCCTAGTCTATACCAAATTACGAGATTATAAGTAAAAATATAACAATTTTGATGCTTCCAATACTATTTTTTATTATTTGCTACAAACACTTATACACCTTTTGTTTGGTTTATTGAAGTTTCAACTATTTCTGAGATAAGCTTTACTTTTTGCTCGGTTTGGTAAGTCATCTTATAACTACGTAAAGCTTACCTTTCCACTAATAATATACGATATTTAGCAATATCGTGGAATTCTAAACATGTGTAACCCACTCCGTTCAGTGTTCTGTGGTGACAATATTTGCTACACCAGGAAAAAGAACTTCAAGATCGCCTTATCATAAGCTACATATTCTCTATTTTAAACCAACATCAATACAACAGAATTTGCAGTGTTATGGTTCTCATATTTCGACTCGAGAGTAGAAAAGCTATTTTTAAAAGCTAAACTTTTAAAAGTGTAAGTAGCTCCACATGGAATGTCGTTTTCTTGCTACTATTCCATAATCTAAATTGTTTCTTCATGCCGAAATTGGAAGTGACTCTAATCAGCAGATAAGGCATAGTAACGACAACCAAAGGTTTCTTCAATTCAGGTAATATATCCTCAAATTATTTCTTAGTAAATACTTTATACTGTTGTGTCTTCAATGTAATCTCTGATTGATTTGGATTCGAATATCAACAAGCTGTCATTAACAACATGCATGATAATTAAACAAAGCCTTCAATCCTGTCGACCAAAGTTTCCCTTTTACTCTTTGTGCTCTTGTCTTACAGTACTTCTAATATCGTGCGTCTTTCGTTGCCTCAGATTTCATTCATCAAAGAAATTTTCGCAGTTCTTGTATCTTTTCTAAATATTTTTTGAGATTTCTTAGTAATGCGTTTTGGCTAATAACCTGGTAGCCATAGTTTTCTCAACGTGGGTATTTCTGTTTACGCTATCGATAAAAAAATACTGATATCTTTGTGCTACACTTTTCAACTTAAATTAATTGGCTTGCCAGGATTACTACTGTTCTTCCTTCTTGATGCAATGGTTGAAAGAGCAAAGATTAATGGTTTATGTATTGGTATTACTGCCAAACATAGCTTGTGAGCAAAAGCTGTCGTGGATCATGCAACTTAGCCAGTGTTACGATAGGGATCTTCAATGTTAGTGTTATTAGAGCGCTTCAGTGTGAAGATAGAAACGAGTATCCCTTTGGGGAATGCCTAATTAAACTTTGTAGTAGTGAAGGAAGAAGGTTTAGGTAAATGAATAGAGCAAGAGACATCGCATCGTAGCCATAACAGGTGCTAGTGAAAGTATACAGAACTTTAGCAGTATTTGTGAAAATTTTAAGGCTAAAAAGTACTGAAAATTATGGTCAAAGAAGCGTTAGTAAGTGTGCAACAACTCAAGAATCAAATTTCACGATACAGTTCGAGTTAACCTTAATGTTTTTGATCAAGCGCTTGCAGCATTCATTTTGCATTAGGCGGATCAAAATAAAAAATTTTTAAATTGAATTGTGCTGTTTCTTGAAATTTAATTTGGGCATCAACTCCAAGTTCATAATGACGTCGTAAATTCGATCCCAGGTCCAAAAAACTTTTTTTCGGCTTCAGGCTCGAAAGTTGCGCTATTAATAAGGAAGATGTATTTGAGCTATTAGAAAAGAAGTGCGAGATTAAAGAAATAGACATTGTTTTGAAGTGAAGAAAATCAAAGTATAGTATATGGAAAAAGCAAAATCACAGTGAGACAAGAAGAAACAAAAACTATAGAAGACGAAAATACATGGACGCAAGTAGTTTGCAGACTGAAGAAAAGACAAGCAAGAATGAACAAAAATGAAACAACATAATCAAGATTTACAAAAAGGTTGAAACAGTGACAAAGTTTGTAGTTGTCGTAGCAGTGAAACGAACAAGCCGTGTACGGGTAACAAGAAATTGATAATCGAGTATCACACAACTAGTTAGTCAGCAGGATAAGCAACTAATGTACGAAAATCCAATTATAGGCCAATTACAAATGTCGGTACCAAATTAATGTTTATTGGGATAGGTAAAGATTATACTACGACAGTCGTTGGTAATGACTGGAAAGTAAATGGTAATAAAATTTGTAGAAATTTAAGTAAAGATAGTTGGATTGTCGAAACCAGTAACACAAGAAAAAGGATCTTAGAAAAGAAGGCAATAAGTTTGGATTTTGTGAAGAAAGTGCTTGTGTGCATTGGTTTCGGTCAGGTGCGAGGATATTGTAAGAAAAATAACACAAATTGAGCTGTCAACTGTAAAAAGGCCTGAAAGGAGAACCGCAACCGTGCAACCGCACAGGGCCCTGGGTTTGCTGGGGCCCCTCGTCTTGATAGAAAGATAATTAATTCTTTGTATTGATATGTCCAGAACAAATAAAATTTCTAATTTTTTCTAAATATTTAAAATAAACAAATTAGACTATGTCTGAAAAAGCAGTGTGTTTCTTCTTTTTAATTTCTAGGGCCCCGCAAAATTTTGCTGCCCTGGGCCTCGCAAAACTTCCAGCCGGCCCCGAGTCTACTAACTGACTTGCTAGCTATATAATTCATTTTTACAAAACAAAATTACATAGAATAACATAACAAAGAACTTTTGATTTATAAAAAACCTAGCCTAGCGTTGCCTGGCATGGGAACAAAAATTTAGCTTCAGTTTCAGGAACAGAGTGGTCCCTTAGAGTAGTTGCACTTTTCACCCTTTTTGTTTAATGTATACCAAATTCCAATAATTAACTTAATTTAACTGTAAATTAAAGAACCTTCAGACTTTTAAACTAACTGTGAACTTAAGAATTCAAACTAGGAACTCAACTTATAAAGCTCCCAGCTTTCCAGCAATTGGTATAACTTACTGAACAACATAACCTGCTATGAAATGTCACTTTCACTTATTTTCTGCTGGAAGGGGTTGTCAGCTATTCTCAGCATAAAAGAAGTAGCCTAAGTTAGCATTCCAGCAAACTTAACTTGCTCAGAACTCAGCATAAAATATTCATACACTCAATATAAATTGCTCAGTCCTGCTATCTCTACAACTTTACGTATGTAACGTATATGGAAAATCTTTAGATTTTTTAATTAATTTAATGTGGTAACCTTGACGGCATACGCATCTGGTTGTCTAAGCTTGAAGATAGAAAAAATTATTCATAAAATAATTTTTCCTTTTTACTCAAAGGTATCTTAATTAACAAATCTTTTGTTCTTAATTTAAAAGTTACTTTTAGTTAACTTTCAATAAGTAAATTATTTAGATCTTCTCAGAGATTTCATACTTGATGTGGTAAGGGTAAAGTTTGAATTCCATCATATCCTAAAGTTAAGAACTATACAGTGACAATTAAAATGTTAGTAAACATGTTAGTAAAATTCTTTTGTCTTATTTTTTTAGGAACTTTCTAATTTTTCAAAATTTTACTTTATTATACCAATGGACCAAAAACATTGCAGTACATACACATCTCATATAATTCGGTTCGTTATCAACCTTTGTAATTGTAAGATGACTGAGTAATACACTTATATGCTAACAACTCACCAAATGCATTCTCGAGATTAAAAAATAATCTAACTATAATTTTAGACAAATTTGTTTATAAAACAGTTAGATTGATATTTCTAAACTTCTTGTTTTGGTCTTTACTTTAAAAGTTATTTTTTAAAATTCTTCTTTTCAAAAACTTCTTTATAAAACATCTTTGTTTTACTTTAGCTTGGCAGATTTTTTATTTAATATTTTTTATGGGATAAAACATGTTTTTATTAAAAGAAAGAAAGGGAGAGTGTGTAACTGAATTATTTACAATCCTATCAAAAACGTCTCATTTTCAGACATGCCGTTTGCTAAACTCATCACACGTCAAATTTACACCCAAATCTTAGAAAATTTCCTCAAACTGTCTTCACATCATGATTTCATAACTACCAACACCACCACCAGTCAGGTTTCACCCAGCATCAGTCACGAAATTACATCCTCCTCCACTCCGTTCGCGTATATGCTCTTCTTTTCGCGTGCTGAAAACGCAAACATTTACTCCCTTGGAATAGAAAGAAAATAGAGGGGAAGGAAATATGTAATTCAGTTTTCATTTGCGCCAGTTGTTTGTCAATTTTTATTCTTTATGTGTGTATATGCATCTTGTGGATGAGATGATGGTAATTGAAAATTTTCTATCCGTGCTGTGTTGAGTTTATAAATATTTGGAAATATTTAAAGGTTGTGTAAGAAGTTTTCAGAGAGGGTTCCTTCACTCAGATACTTTATATTTGAAATTCTTACACGAGTTGAAAGTATCACGTACCTATAAGTTTAATATTCTGCGTAGTCCCGACAATCTTAAAGGGTTAATGTTCATTTTCAACAAATAAAAAGCATTGTTATCTTTCAAATATGCAGTGAAGCACAAATGAACCTAAAGAGATTTATTCTTTGAATTTAGAAACTTAGGGTAGATTATATTATTCTCCAATGCTCGTTTTGGTAGGTATTATTAGATACTAATAAAATGTGAAGTTTATTGTTATACCATTATCTGTATTTATATACTTAAGTTAGTAAAATAGGTTAGGTAGAGATATTTGAATAGAACTTTCCTCTTCTGTGTGCCGTTATTAGAAAGCAGAAGACCAAAGAAAAGCATTTACAAAATTTTCTACAAGCATCAACAAATGAAAGATAAAAAATTATTGTTATTAGATTTCAGAGATCTGTAAATTTAACAGTTATATTTCAAGAAAGTTATCCATGAACTTCACTGATAGCCAGAATCTCTACGATAAGACAATATTCTACAATAACTCGGTCTTTCCTGTCATTTGAGTCATTTAATCATTGATTTCTATTATTCATCATAATTTAATAACCATTGATTTTAGTTCATTATACCTTAATCTATCAAGATTTTTGAGATCGTCATATAAGATGATGTTACTCACTTTTACGACATTTGAAAAAGGCAATTTTTTATGATAACTTCTTAGAATTCTCTAACGTAGAGATTAAATACTAGTTTTTGTCATTGTCAGGCCCTTAATAACCGGTGTTCCGTAGGTTTTGCTAAACGCGGGCCCGTGGATTCTAGGAGCTTCTATAGAATCAAGATTGTTATAAGTAAATATAGGTATTTACGTTGTCTAGCTTCCACAAAAATTGCAGCCAAAAGTAAGCTACAAAAACTCAATACATAAAAGGAACTCGTCACCTTGATAGGCAACCTATGACAGCGAGGTTCGGAAACATAGCTCAAGTACCTTAATGCAAATATCTAGAAGAGATCATTCAGATCTCAGGATTAAATCGCAAAGCAAACGTAGAGAGACTCTCTAAATTACAAAAAGCCTATAGAATCACGTGGAACATATACAACAAAAAAATCAACATCCCGTAACTCAAAACTAAGAGTGCTATATGCATCGGAGACTTTAATCATGTTGGGCAAAACACTTATTAAGAACATAGAAAAACAAGAAAGAAAAATCGTTAGGAAAATTCTTGGTCCAGGCTGCATAGGAGGAATCTGGATGAATAGAAAATCGCTGGAATTATATCAACACTCTGAAAAAATAACAGACACTTTTAAAATAAGGTGGCTGAAATTGCAGGCTCACCAAACAAATCCTTAACCCTGTCTTTTCCACAAAAGTAAAAAACATTTGGCTTATAGAATGACACCATAATAAATTCAGGCAACTGGTCGACAACCACCACTTTGCGAATGTTCAAACAATCAGGCCCGGCGCAGCCTGGACAGAGGAGCGGAGAAAAACTCACAACGAGAGGATAAAAAGATTTTGGGAAAGAAGGAAAGCAAAGGATTCGAGGTTAACTGCGCTCCATACATAGGCAAAACGATGCCAAAAAATATAGGTATCTGGATTTTTTGCGTAAATTTCTCATTGATGATAAATGACCTAAACATCTTCAAATTCTTACGTTTTAAAATCATAGTATCTGGGTAAGAAAGCAGAAACTAGTAAATCTTGAGCAATCGTTGCATTTCTTTTTTTAGCTATGGGGCTTCTACGAATGCATATAAATATCAATTTGGTGCAGCAAAATGGTAAAACCAATCTAAACTAGAAGAAAGAAAAAGAATGATCAACCAATGATAATTGTTTCTCATGCAAAGTTAAAGATGGAAATCAAATAACAAAGAGGGAAATTCCAGTCATATGGTACTGTGCGAATTTGGGAAATGAATTGCTGCAGGTTTTTGCTTGTAATAAAATAATTTCTGCTTGTCTAAAAGTTTTTGAGTTTTTTTGTTTGCTATGAATATCATAAATGTCAAGAAAAGAGCTGCGAGAGAAAGAAATAAACTACACCCAGGGTGATACCCTGACGAAACGTATTTTAAAGTTTAAGGGTACAGACGCTCACCTGGGAACCTCTGCAACCAGGCGACATTCAGCAGGCACCCAAACATTCAGCATAAGTGATGTTTTGGGGCTGTTTTACAGCGTCTGGAGCAGAGATGATAGATAGGGCTACGTACATTGGCTTGTTACAGCGAAAACTTATCATTTTTGACAGTGACAGCCCGTTCCAGCAGAATCTGTCTGTCTATCACAATTTTAAGTTCAGCATAAACTTTTTCACCAAGAAAAAGTTGATAATGTTAAACTAGCTGAGAATTGACTAGGATCAGATCCATAAGAGAGACTTTTCTACCATAAATAAATCAGTAACGTGCTACAAGACTTTCAAATCCATCACCAAAGTCGTTCGAGTAGGTGAGTTCACGAGTGACAATGTTCTGGACCTCGCATTGTGAAGTCTCGCGTCACTATAACAAACTTACCTACTAATTTTTTAATGAGAATCCTCTTCTGCAGTAATTTTTTAAACTAAGGAAAAGCAGAAGTGGTACTCCCATGAGTCTTCATACCCATAATCGACTTTTCAGGCCCTTTAATCTTTTTAGGCCAGTAGGGCTTTCCCTACCGGTCACTTACTTATTCCAGATCAGCTGTGTTTCTCTGTTTGGTTCGAGTTTCTTATTAACAGCTACTTTTAATATCAGACACAATTTTGTTCTCTGTTTTGCCTTTAATTCTATTATCTTCGGAATAGTAACTGACAAAATGTTGACAGTTTCGGCTACTAAGTTTTCCTGTCGGTTGGATTTTCCCAAATCCCTAAACCTTCACGAGTTTTGCCAAAAATCAACAAAGCAGTAGCGCAGTTATTGAGGTAATAGACTTTTGAAAATGCTAGAGTAAATACCATATTTGGAACTAGTAACTTGATAATGACTAAAACTTTTTATTTAAAATTCTCTATTGTGAACTTTGATGCATACGTCTGGAGACAACAAAATAGATCTAGATGATTTTGAAAATCAAAACACCTAGAATATATTGTTATCAATTTTTCGAAGACTCTGCCAAATATTTTTGTCCCAAGCTCTTCTAGTTGATTCTGTCCATTACTTTACGATTATCTATACGAGGTGCGTTAGAACCCATTGTTTACGAAGATATAACGCGAAAAAACTAAAAATAAAACAAGAACCCAAGAGATAGTTACGAGTTTTTTTTAAGTTTAATTGTAAGTACAATCCAAGAATCTAATAGTATTACATCTTTTAGAATACTGACTTTGTCACTCATACTCTCACCTATTATAAAGTTAGTAGTCAGTATTAAATAAAAAATCTTAAATATGATATAAAGAAGTTGAGAATTTCTAGGTAATGTGCATTTTATTGATTTTTATTTTTCTTTTTAATTTTCTATTTACAGGAAGGCTAGTTTGCAAAGATGCTGTTACCCTATAATCTTACCTTGCTTTAGTAGATGAAAGATATAGATCAACGATACTATTCTTATTCTGTAGATAATCTGCAAGATGTCTTAAAACGTTTGGCCAAATTCTACCAGCATATTTTACAAGCCATAAGTATTACGAAAACCTATACATAAGTACCTAGTTAGGTTTGAAAATGTCTCCTTTCTGAGTTATCAACATTTGAAGATAGAATCATTGGTAAAAACAAAAATCAGTAACCTACGAACATTTTCAACAAACGTTTTCTTATTTTAATGACTCCCTCTAGCAGCAACACATGCTTTACAACCTTTTATCATGGATCGCCTAACACGTTTCAATATCCCAGGAGTACTTCAAATTGATTCAAAGCCTTGCATAATGCGTTCTTGTAGAACCTGTCCAGTTAGAATTGGTGTACGGTAAGCGATACTCTTTAAATGCCCCTACAAATAAAAATCAAAAGTATTGCAGTCTGGTGACCGTGCTTCGTTAAATGGAGTAACTTACAGGCAGTTTTTGGAGCATGATCTTCCTGTACTTCTTGAAGACGTACCGCTAAAAGCTCGTTGATAGTTATGGTTGAAGCACTATGGTGCTGATATTAGACATTTTTTAAATAATAATTAATCCAACCGTTGGATAGATACAGAGTTGCTCATGAAGAATTCTCCATACGGTTGCATTAGATACTTGAAATTCTGCAACCACTTCCCTTGCACTCTTTCTCTAGATGCTCTTCAATCGAGACGAGGACTTCCATTTCTAAATTGGGTAATCGAACAGTTCTCTCTATGCCTCTATTAGCAACACCAGGAGGAAGACAGCCTGTTTCCTGAAACCTATGGTGAATGGCCGAAAAAGTACCTTTAGTTAGACATTGTCTTCCAGGGAACATATCTCTGTAAAGACGTTGAGCTTTGTGAGTGCTGCTGTTTGCTTTACCATAAACATAATAAATATCAACCATTTAAAGACATAAGTTCAAATACAACAGAGAATTCCGATATGCACACTTGTTTGAAAGAAGAACAGATAGTGAGTTGTGGAATGTTTTATCAGCGTCTTACTTTAAAATTATACTACTTAGACTACTTGCACTTATTCTTGTAGAATGGTTGAAGTTCGAGGTGCCATGTAGTACATAGTATAACAAACTACCATTGTAGACTGGATGGTGGATAGGGTATCCCATATTACATATCCATTGGATATCTGATTCGCGACTGAAGTCCACGAGACGTACATTTGTCACAACTTTGGAGATTTAACACACGTCCGTTACCGGACGTAATTTGTATATAGTCATTGGATGTCCAAAAACATCCATTGAATATCTAGTTAAGTCCATGAACGTCCGATCTAATCTTGGACGACAAATGAACGTGCGATGCTATATGCCATATAAACCAAATTAAACACCCTTTACCTAGTTTTCAAATATTGAGAGATAATTGTGGACTTTTGCTATTTACTGTATTACTCACGTAATATGTAGTTTTACAATTTGTTACACATTCGTTAATCAAGAATTATATACTACAAGTAATAATTAACTTAGTCTTGTGGGTTTACTTTGTTGTAAGGGTTTACAGCTGCAACGGGCAAACACAAAAAATATAAACAAACCTCAAACCTTTAGTAACTGAATATGTAGAAAGTCAGTCTTGAAGTGCGGAGCTCTAGTTTACTTCGACCCGGTGATAATTGCATCTTTCAGTGGTCTCAGGCGGATATTACCGAGTAGCGTCTAAAGGCGCTCAAATTCCCGTAGGCCTCTGTGTGTCATGAAGATGCAGTCTTCGGGGAGGTGAGTGTTATGACGGTGGCAACACCTGGTTGTTCAACGGTTGGAAAGGCATCCCGGTGCGTTCTCTTGCACAAACCATCTTTGGTTCTGAAGGGAACTGTTAAGTTCTAAATGACGTTACGCCAAAGCTACACATGTTGTTATCAAGTCTTCTGTTGCTGTTATCTGCTTCCTACTCTTGATATTTACACACAGAGTGAGTCTGAAATAATGACTCATAATGATCTTTTTAAAGGCAGTTATAGGAAAAGTCGTAGATACATTAACAATTAAAGAAGTAACAGTTTCCGAGAAAATCAAATTGAAATTTAGGTGTTGAGTTTGACTTTACTTACCCTGATGAGAGGTGGTAAACACTGTAGAATTGAATTTGATAATTTCACGTAAACAAAATTTGTGAAAAATCTTTTTGAGAGAATACTAAGATTTTTGGAATTTTACTGTTATAACCTCATTTTTTATTCCTTAAAAAGATAGTCATTATTCTGTAAAACTGGCGACTTCTGCAACTAGTCGAACATTATACATTTTATTTCTTCCTTGGTTGGCTGCATCTAAATAGTTTTTAGGCAACAAACAAGTGCTTGTTGTCAAAACTTATCTGTCATATACATAAATAGATAAAATGCTAAACAGACACAAAATCAAAACTTCTTACAAGACAGGCAGACAAATCAGTACCATTCTTTGGCGTCCAATAACCAAAGTCAAATCTGGAAGCCTAAGCAGATTATGGAATTCCTTACAGAGACTGCGTAGAACCGACCAACAGGAAAATTAGTGTAAGTAGGGAAAAACACGAAAATGCCGTACAGGAGAGCAAAAAAACATCATCACTAGTACAATACTTAAAAATTACATCACTACGCTTGATTTCGATAAGTCGAGATAATAGAAAACAGCAAACACAAAACAAGAAGGATAATACACAAAGCTATTAAAATAGAAAAGCGACCAGATACGTGAAGACACTCAGCGATTGTCAACAGCGTGGAAATCAATTCAAAGTCAAATTATAATTGTTCACTATAAGCATGAGCCTTTTCGGGATAGATGGAATTTGGTAGTTTGGTTGGTGAACGCTTCTGCACGCGGTGAAGGATGGGAAAGAATGAAAGATTGGAAACTTTTCACTTAAAACGTGTCCGGTCCGAGTCAGAAGGAAAGTGTGGAGGTTCCACGGATCGATTCCGTCGTCAGTCCGGTCTCCAGTTCTCCGTCGGCTTCACCGTTGCTACTGGTGTAAGGTAACTATGCTAAGCACAATCCACTCATACTACGAGTGCACCGCAACCCACCTCGTCGGCGCATCGGTCTACTTGGCCTCCGGAGTCTTGCTGGTACCAGAAACAGAAAGCAGAGTTGTGGCGGGAAGGAGGAGATTTTGGAGGGTTGTAGAGTGTTGGAGGTTTAGTAAATTTATTCACCTGGCTGCTAGAGGTATGTCCATCAAGATGTCTTGGAGGTCATCGGGGAGCTCCGGAGCTTGGGCGAGGAGAACGGCTGGAGGGTGCTTTAACTTCTTCTTGGGTTTCCTGGAGTGTGACCAAGTAGAGTGGTGTTAAGAGAGGCGGTTAGGTTTTTCTTTTGGTGATTTTCTTTACGAAACCACCCCGCAGAAAGACGAGTCTGGCGTCTATCGCAGATATTCCGACTAGCTCGCAAACCTGAAAGCGATTCAGTCGAAGCAACCTCTGACACACGGCTCTCTCCTTCCTACGAAGCGATTCCACAAGTCTGGGCAAGGCAGCTTCGAGGCAGATGAAACAATAATCTAGGACGGGGCAAACAAATGGTTTGTAAGTGTGGAGGTAGGTAGTTGTTGTCGGAGAGGCTCGGTTTCCTGCACAGGTTCGGGTGTTTGAAAAACAACACTTGGGTCTGATCCTCCACCGCTGGAACCAAAACTCTAGATACGTGAGGTCGCCCGACGGATTCCAGGAAGCGGCGGCAGAAGAGAGCCAAGTTGCCCAACGCACGATGTCGTCGGTAAATTGCGCCAACGTGATGAATCTATTCTGGGTCGTGGAAGGCCAGGGAAGAAAAAAATAAACAGAAGCGGGAATAGAATAGATTTTTGCAGAACGCCAGCTTTCAAAGTATAGTGGAAATCACTACTAAGTCATACTATATATAAAATATTCCGCCAAGAGCAGGTCTGCTTGGGTGTAACCAGCCAAGGAAGCAGTGGACTATGTAATAGTTACAAAGAACGCTTGGATTCGGGCTAAAGCAAATGTATTTTTAGAGAGCGTTCGATTTGAATTTCTCTTCATTTACAATTATTTTAATTCGAAGAAGTTGTTTTAGTTGAGGATCACTAAACAATCTACAATATCTATGACTTTAAGAATCTACAAAAACTCTGGAATACACTACTGAATATTTTAAATTGTTGCCTCTTCGTGTTTGCTTGGTGAATCTATAATTTTTGCTTAGCCCAATAAAATTTTCTCCACGTACCTAATTAAATAATATTAAGTTTGCATACAGTCAATTGTACTCGAATATAGTGATTCTAGAATATGATTTAACTCAACGTAATTTGGCTTTACTTTTCTAATCAGAACGTAAATATTTTACATATTTATCGAGGAATTCATTATTTAACACAGTCGCAACACATCGTTGCTGATGACTTATTGGGTAGAAAACATAAAAATAGAAATAGTGAAAATTATATCTATTCACAGACCCATTCTTATGAAAAGTTACTTGATGATGGATAATCACTGATTAACAAATTGAAAATTTTTTTCTGGTCCCTAGTTACAAATAGGTGATCTTAAATCATTTTGTTATGTTGAATCCAAATCTGCTTTTGGGTTTTCCCTAGCACGTATAATTTCCGAGAAAAACATGATTTTGTTTCGAGATAAAACGCTAAAGTAATTAGATGCATTTTATATTGCAAAATGTACATAAAACCCATTAAAATATTCTATTTGACAGTTTTATTTTGTCTAATGATGTGTTAGGGTCTTCCCTAATCAGTAACCAACAGTAAGCAACATGTTCGAATTCTATCTTCTTTTGTACCGATTTTCCAACGTTGAAAGGTCTTGATGGAAACGCTCACCATGCTCATCACTTACAGCTCCCAAATTATCTGAAAAAAATCCAAATGGGAATGTAAATAATGCATTTTTAGCGACATGTTAGATCCCATTTTACGGTAAGCTGTCAACATTTCGTCGATGAGGCTTTTGAAATTTTCCGCGTTGTTGTTACCCAGAAAGCCTTTTACGACAGATTTGAAACAATTCTACATCACTTTTTTATTCTTTGTAGAATCGCATTGAAACCGTTGTCATTCATTAATTGACGAATTTGGGGATCCACAAATATGGCCTTTTTTATCTTAGCTTTGCTGATTTTTGGAAATTTTTCTTTTATGTACTGAAAACATCTTTCGCCACGGTCCATACCTTTTATCATTCTTTATCATCCCAAACTTTATATGCAAATGGGGCAAATAGATATTATTTCTGTCCACAAGTCTTTCATGTAAAATACTGTTTTCTCTCACAACTATCTGCCTAGTTGGCCAACTTTTCACAATATAATGCTACGATTTAGCACGGCTGTCCCACTCGCACAAAAAGCAACGGCATTTTGTAAATCCCAGTTGCATTCCTAATACAAAGCTATGACTTTCAAATCTCCACAGATTTTCCACTCGTATCATTTATAGTCTACGATCGTTAAAAGGCATTTCATAGTATAATAAGATTCCTTTAGGTGAACTGAATGTGCAATGAGAACTGAAGGCAATGCATTGCCATTGGGCAATAGAACTGCTTTTAAACTAAATTTAGATGCATCAATGAACAGTCGCCATTTTACTAGTTTGTGTTTACATTCAAGGATTTCCATCAAACCGTCAACATCACTGCAGTGGGTAAGATTGTCGTCCATGAAATAAAATTCAGGAAACTTCTTTTCGCGGTTACGGAAATGACTAATTTTGGTACTGTGTTCCAATAAATTCCAACTTTTCAATCGGCAGCAACTCGGCTTTGCTTTTGCTTAAGTTGAAATCACGAACTAAATTGTTTAGTTGTGCCTATGTGATCAAATGTGGCTCAGTGGGATCTGGAGGCATAAACTCTGGATCATTGCTAGAAACAATGTCGACATTTTCTTGATCTGATCCTTCAAATGTTTCTAATGGTACGGAAACTGGAAGATCAGTATAATGGCCAACGGGTCTTATCGCCGATGTTAAATTAGGATACACAACAGATTTTTTATTTTTTGCAAAGAAGCATGCTATCTTTATTATGCAGAAGCAACAATTGGTTAGATGATCCTTTTCTTCCCTCCATATCATAGGTACTGCGAAGGG
>VTPC01001199.1:46009-87812 GCA_011009095.1 Ignelater luminosus
TGCTACGATTTAGCACGGCTGTCCCACTCGCACAAAAAGCAACGGCATTTTGTAAATCCCAGTTGCATTCCTAATACAAAGCTATGACTTTCAAATCTCCACAGATTTTCCACTCGTATCATTTATAGTCTACGATCGTTAAAAGGCATTTCATAGTATAATAAGATTCCTTTAGGTGAACTGAATGTGCAATGAGAACTGAAGGCAATGCATTGCCATTGGGCAATAGAACTGCTTTTAAACTAAATTTAGATGCATCAATGAACAGTCGCCATTTTACTAGTTTGTGTTTACATTCAAGGATTTCCATCAAACCGTCAACATCACTGCAGTGGGTAAGATTGTCGTCCATGAAATAAAATTCAGGAAACTTCTTTTCGCGGTTACGGAAATGACTAATTTTGGTACTGTGTTCCAATAAATTCCAACTTTTCAATCGGCAGCAACTCGGCTTTGCTTTTGCTTAAGTTGAAATCACGAACTAAATTGTTTAGTTGTGCCTATGTGATCAAATGTGGCTCAGTGGGATCTGGAGGAATAAACTCTGGATCATTGCTAGAAGCAATGTCGACATTTTCTTCATCTGATCCTTCAAATGTTTCTGGTGGCACAGGAACTGGAAGATCAGTACAATAGCCAATAGGTCTTATCGCCGATGTTAAATTAGGATACACAACAGATTTTTTATTTTTTGCAAAGAAGCATGCTATCTTTATTATGCAGAAGCAACAATTGGTTAGATGATCCTTTTCTTCCCTCCATATCATAGGTACTGCGAAGGGTATACATACACGGGAACCTTTTATCCACTGTCGATGGCGATTTTTACAAGAAATTCAACAAATATGTGATGCCCATTGCTTATCTTGATCTCCAACTTGACATCCAAAATACATACGATAAGCTTTTTGGTATTTGGCAGTAAACTCTCCACAGACGTAACAAAAACTGTCCGGATCGTTCGCACATTTACGGGACATGATTAATGTTTCTATAGTTATCACTCAAAACACAAGAAATTCTCTTTGTTAAGCAGTGATAATGCAACTTTATAAAACTTCACTTGCTCCACGAAATAGTATTAACACTGAACAGATTCATATATAAGTGATCTCACTTATGGAAAGTTGAAATAATATTTACAAATATTTATCAGAGTGACGTACCTATTGATGACATGTTAATAGCTTTCTAATATATGCGGAATGCAATTACCTTATTTCCAAAACTTCTTATCGCTAATACGTAATTACCTAATGTAATTATAATTACACTGATGTCCACTGGAACTTCAAAGGCATATATTTCAAAAACTGCACGTGATAGAAGAATCTGAGAGCAGATTTGAGTTCAGAATGAAAAGTTACATAAGGATTACCTAGTTTTGTTTAAGAACCAAAAACTCTATTAATCAACGTAATCTATTACGAACGAAGATCTGGATAGGGAAAGTGCACTTTTCTAAAAACGTTGTGAGAACTCTCAGAAAATAAGCAAACTTTGATCTTTCTTGTATAATACTAGTACAGCAGATTATAACCGGGACGCGATCAATCTGCTGTCGGGCTTTAGAGAAAGCTAATTATTCAACCTGCATAAATGCTAATACAGACTGATAATAATACGATTCCATTCACATTCATGCTTCAGAATACACATCTTGAAAAGTTTGTGCTAAGCGATTTTAATTATTTTTTTTTGAAAGCTATCAAGGGCAGGTTAATTCAGCACGAATTGTTATCCTTTGCGTAGCAAGATTATCTTATACAAAATACTTCTTAAATAATGAAGAATTGAATTTTTAAAGTACTTAAGTTTATAATAAATAGTATAACTACTTGAAATGAGCAGTTATCTAGTTAGTATAGCGTTTAGAAAAATAATTTTCCATTTAAATATTTTACCTTTTCTTTCCGTTAATTTTCCAGACATAGTAAGATGTAAATATGGAATGCAACAACTGTTAAGTCAAAAAGATTATATTTTTTATAGCTTTTTTTTCTTAATTATTTAACAAGTGTTTTAGTAAAAATAAAGAATAAAATATTCTCGAACAAAATCTGGTATAATAAAAGAGATAAGCACAGCATAGCAGTAAAAGTATATGATAATAATAATGAGGGTTTTCGTGTTAAGTCATAAACATATTACAGCAATTTGGTTGTTATGGCGGAAACAGAACCACATTCTGTAGTATTCATGCAGCGCCTCTTGTGGCGAGACTCATAACCAAACGTCACCTACACTAAAGATGCGGCAAATTAAGTTTATATCTGCTTGCGAACTTAAGCTCTATTAATTTCGTGTTAATGCTGCTTTACTTGCTATAAACGAATAATTTTCTGCATTGCTGCATAATTTGCCTCGTAATTGAAATTAAGCTTCGATTTCATTATATAAATAATCTGAAGATGTTAGAAATCTCATTAATTATTTTACCGCTAAGTTCTTTTTTCTCAAAAACAATCCTGAACGGTAAACAGTCTGTTAGAGATTTCCTCCAGACATTCCTCACCCACTATGAGGTAGTATATATAATGTTGATTTTTCTGAAATATTTGATGTAATAAAATCAGACGTGCAGAAAGAACAGAGAGGGTTTTGTCGGTAGACAGATGCGGCAACGCAAGGCGGACATTTTTCATTGCGTGTAGCAGGGAGAATTCTACGATCAATATAGGCGTTTCTTCCTGCTGAAGCTCCTGCTACTTGCGGGAAATGGCGGCGACATACAAATTTTCAGTGACATCTTAATATTTTTAATTAAAAATCCCCTACAAAAAATATTAATTTTTAAACTTTATTTTCTCTTATCTCTTTCAGGTGGGCTACCCTACAAAGTATACCCGGGCCATGAAGGTGTTCTAACGGAGAAACGTAAACAAAGAAGGATCCGAACCACGTTTACATCGGCACAGTTAAAAGAGTTGGAAAGAGCCTTTCAAGAGACCCACTACCCCGATATTTATACCCGTGAAGAAATAGCTATGAAAATCGATCTCACCGAAGCGAGAGTACAGGTAAAAAATAAAATGGGTCCCTAATTTGAAACCCCGAGGAACCGCTATTGCCCAAGTAATTGCGAATTGTCGGTTAAAGCTCATCCATTATTATAAACGCGACAAAAATGAATGAAGTTTAGAAAGTAAATAAATAATTTTCCCCGCGTAAATGGAAAGTGATGGAATTGCTCTTATAGATATTGATATCGTTAGGTTTAATTTCGCTCCAGTATAAGAGCTCGGAAAATGCACCTGGGCTTCGCGTTGTTCTTTGAATATTTCATCATCTCGAGAGTCCGGAGACTCGCAGCGGGTAAAAATCGTCGACGAAAAGTTAAATTGAACATGCGTCTCGAAACAGAATGAAAAATGAGGAAACTGTGCGAAGAATTATGAAGTCGTCCTCGTGATGAATATATGCACCGAGCTATGAAAATAACGTGGGCCAAACTTCTCTCTTTTTTTCTCTCTAGTGAAATTTCAGGGAAATAATAATTTCTCCCGGTTAGAGTCGAACATATGGACATAATTCATTTTCGCGCAATCACCGGTCGAGGTTTAAAATAAAAATTACGGCAGCGTACAAAATCAAAATCGTATATCAGAATTAGTAAGCGTGTATGGGGTTGCAACCACGAAATGGTTTGTGGGTGAAATAGTGACGAGAACTCGCGTCATTTAGCGAATTTTATGGGGCTGGAAATGTTTTATCTTTTCATGTTCTGTTTTTAGAGTTACATATTACTGGTTTTGAAAATCATCTGTGATATATAGAGTTTATAACAATTGTATTCAATTCTATTTTTATAATTACTAAATTTTAACTATTAATTAGTGGACTTTTACAAATTATGAAATGTTAGTGTTAATTTAAAAATGCAAAAACATAGATTGGCTGTTTGGATCGATGGAAAGTGTTAGTAGATGAGTTCATGTACTGGAATCAATTAATTCAGAATGCGAACTAGTTGACTAATCGATTAATTAATTGCCTTACTATTTGATGGGTCTACCGGGTGGCATTCGTCAAAATGGTTAACAGAAAATCATTGTACTATCAGTTCTACATAAATACAAAAAAATGGGCACTAACATTAATTATTGAAAAAGGAAATTAAAATTATTGATGATTAGCTTAACTTTAAAATATTAGAATGAAGAAAACTAAACCTCCGAACTTTAATGTTTTAGATTAATTTAATCAATTAGGGCTGATACGAGTTGTCTCCTGTGTGTCAAGCGAAATAACTTTTAATTAAGATAAATGACAATTGTAAAAAAAAGAGAAATATCTCACTAATAATTCGATAAGCTTAAATAATCTGGTATTTCTAATCTTTTGTTTTGATAGCAGTTTATTATAAAAACGTCTGTTAAAGTAAAATTTTCAAAATAAATGCTAGATTTTGATAAAGAATATACCAATGACGTAATTATGAGCTGTAAAGTTATGAGCGTTGCTTATAATAATTGAGAAAACAGACAGCTGTTCTTGTTTTAGTTTTCTGTTTAACTAGTCTTTAGAAAAACTACCTTTTTATCTACGTCTCTACCCACCTACGCTCAGGAAATGCTTATGGAGACTGTAAAGCTATAGTAATAGTTTTACATAGTCGATGAAGGTTGTATGTAAACCCCCTATAAGTATATCATGAAACTTAGATTAAAAAAGACCTGTTTCTCTCTTTATGAAGCAATTTTTTATCCATGTCTTGCTCAAAGAGTTGAAAGTTAGCCGCTTATTTAATTTGCATAAATAACAATTAAAGCAATTAAAAGATACTCGTTGAATTAGACGCAACAGAAGCAGGTCCTTCTTTATGATTTATCTAGTCTGTTTTGTTGTTAATTTATTTTAATGCCTAAAAATAAATAAAATATGTTAAGTGATTTTTTGGGTATTTGGCTGAGTGTATTGATAAAGCGTAGCCTTCTTAAGCCAAAGTATGTAATGCTAACAATTCTATAAACATTCTGGTTTTAGCAAAGATCGTGCCAACTAAGATCATCTAAATGCAATTTCTTGATATTGCTAAACATAATTCCAAACATCGAAAAATCCAAAAATAGTTTTTATGTCCTTTTTGTCGCAGTAATAATATTCAAGTCGTTGTAGTTTCAGGTGAATAATGAAAGTCTAGTTTAATGAGGATGAAAGTGTACTTGAAGCTTTACTGTTAATGATACATTAATAAAAGAATTTTGTTCAAACGTTGAACATCTGTCGCAGATCCCAAGCAGACAGCTTTAGTTTCACATGTTTTTGCTTTGTTGAACTTGCTCAAGTTCATCGCGTTGAAAGAAGGTTCGTATGTCGATCATTATCCAGTCTCTGCCTTGAAAAGATCAATCTTCAATAGTTTGATTGTCAAGTTGATATACTCTAATATATGTGCAGAAATCTAAAGATGATTTCAAAATGCGATTAGACACTAGAATGACACTTTTCAATCTTTGCAGTGCAGAATCTTTTAGTTACCGCATTTTCACTGACTGGATATTTCTATTTTAAGTGCCGTCGAACAAAGATATAGATGATTTGTAAAAATCCAAAACTTATTGATAGGAAGATAATAGACAAATATTTCTATAGCTTACGTCATTCGTTTTTGCCAAAAAGTTTCGATTCCATTTGAAATTCTTGAAGTCACTATTTACGATAGTTTACACGTTACTACACAGCGACTAACGAGAAAAATCCAAAAGTTTTCCTAATCCAACGTTTTTGTTTATCTTTCGCTAGAAAGATTCTAACTGTAGGAAACGTAAAATTGAATATTTTTTTCAAGATGGCCCAAACAGTAATAAGCGAACATATTCATGTAATCATGTAGTTCCTTTTTCATCTAATCTTCTAAATCTGATGCAGTCTGTAAACTGTCCTGACTTCATCAAAGCAATAACCCAAATTACTATTGTGATGAATGAAGCAGTGACTTCTAGTACTTTACTCTCCTACTTTGATGGATCCTAGTCACCAGACCTTTTACTATCAATTCTAACAAGTTATTATTGTTAAGCTTGTTATTAGGTTTTCAAACACGTCATTTTGTACATTTTGACAAATAACCCATAGCAATGGGTAATTACAATTTTAGAATTTCAACAAGCTTAATAATAATAACAACAATTGTTAATTGTTTGGCTTTCAAACTAGTTTTCATAACACAAATTGCTCTATAGGGATGTAAGCCCTTCTGCATATTCCCATAGTTCTGATCAGTGCCAAAAGACTTTCAGACATGCACGTATTGCCAGTCTTGCAATTTCTCTATTCTAAAAGCTAAAGTAATCTTGCCTTTTAAGCATCAAATGAAAGGCATAAAAAAAGCAGAATTGCTTAAGAATTTCAAGTTCAGTCTTCTAACCAGATGCCTTATTTAAAATGTTGAAAAAGAAAGAAGAAATTTAAACCAGAGGAATTAAATTTGCTTGTTTTTGTTTTGAATTTCCCGTTCCTGAATGTTTCAGAGAGAAATGTTCAATCTGCCTGTAATAATATGGGCTAACTACAGAATGACGGCGTAGACATTAATAATGACCGTTTGTCTGAAAATGAAGGAATCGAAGGTGTTCATAAATTAATATTTTTAAATGCATATTTGTATTTATAAACTGAAAGTCCTGAATATGCCGTCAGTGAATGTTGCTGCATTTGTATAAAAACAGGCGAAAATCATCATTAAGCTGCATAAATTCAGATGATTCTTCTAGGTTTGATGCATAAAGCAACTGCTTTTTCGGACAGAAGAGATTTTAGACTTTACAGCAGTCCTTTTGGCACATGAAAATACAATAACCAATAGATCGTCTTCTGCGTTTGGTACCAAAAAGTTTCAAAGTACTATTTATTATTTGACATATGTTATCGTTTTTTAGCCGTGACTTCATTGACTTTGCCCGATACTCCGTGATAGTATGCAGTAGCTCAGCCATGTGAAAAGCCACTAAGAGGCAATCTGCAAGTTTTATTGCACCCAGAAGTTATGAACTTTCTGGAATCTATCTAAAGATCTATAGTTACATTCTGATAACAGTATTTAATTATTTTTGTAAAACGCATTTTGGTATCAAAAGACAAATAAATCTGCTGTAAACAAAATGCAAGACTTTGGTGTAGATAACTAACATACATAACTTTAAATGTTGCAAATACTACATGTTGTTAAATAAGAAATTCTATGCCTTAGATGGCAAATAATAGTATTTCCAAATTCAAGCACCAACAAGATAAACAAGTTGTTTTTCTCGATCATACTGCATCATAAAACTATACAGTTGAAACTCAAATGTTGGTTTTTAAACAACAGCATCAATAATTGTCTTGTGCAGCTTCCTTCAATGACATTATTTTGATATTTTTTTCCAAATAGCAACGATGATATCCTTCCACGGATTCAGCGGCATATCATTCTATGATGCAGGTGGTGCTGTAACAGTAACACAAATACGGCTATGCTTGCAAGTAATTATTTAGGCACAATACTAATAATTTAAGAAATTGAATCTCCTCGGGATTTACATGTAGAAGACAAGATCGCAGACATTTTGTATAGAAACCAAAACAACCCACCTTGACAAACGTTTAAGACAAGTACGACCCGACTAAATATAAGAGGCTGGGCACTATAACTATATCTAACTGACGGGCAATAGCAATTGCATCAAGATAATAAGTAATACCTACTTTTTTCGTGTTGAGCTTGGCTAAAATAACTTTTAAATACAAAAGCAGGCTATTTTGTTTCTTTACTCTTTTTAGAAACTTGGTCGCTTAGAATATTTCGTCTAAACCTACCGCCAAGAAGCAAACTCAACGAAAGTCATAGAAACAAATATTTAAGGCTACTCAAAAATGCATTTCGATAAATGCTATTAGGATGATTTTGAGCATGATTGTAGTAATGTAATTATCTAAATTATAGAAGATCTGAATTTTGGAAAAATATCTTGAGATCGCCATTTTATCTGCTTCTCATTTCAAACAAATTGTGACTTTTAATCTATTAACATAGGTAGCAACAAAGATTTAAAAAAGTTTCTAGATCGCATAGGTACATATCGGAAAAATTCAAAAATCTAGTTTTTAGGAAAAAGTTCTTTTCTTCAAAGACTCACTGTTGATCTTTGCAACAGGTTCGATGTAGCTGATAATATGCCATTGTGTGCACCTTGTATATAGCAAACCTTAGCTATGTCAGTCAGCAGTAGAATTACTTGTATGCATTGGTCTTGGTAATCCTGAATTATTTTTAGCCCAATATCCATATCTATCGAATAATTCATCTTTCTAATCTCGATGTTTCTTGTTCCTTTTTTCTCTACAAAGTTATTTTTTAAGTAAAATTGCATATTTTCACAGAGGTAACCAGACCCGTCGAGAGAGGAGGGGGAGGCGGTAAAAATTATCAAGGCCCGGTGGCCTTAAAGGGGGCCGGAAGCTGACTGATTTTTTTTAAATATTCAGGAAAACTTAAAAAACTAGCAAAATTAAGATTTTTTTTTCTTTTCTACAATAACTTTGGTGAACATTCTAAGATGAATGAATTTCGAAAAAGACTTGCCTAGAATACAGATTTGGAAATTCCAGAATTTGTTACCTGTCTATAATTCTAACGCCTTGACCTTCTTTAAGCCGATACCTAATAAGGTTCTTTACTGTAAGAACCTTACTTGGATTGGAACTTGTTGTAAATCATATCCTAAAGCATATGCAGCTATTTCAACTTGTCTTTACTTTTACTTCTTATCAGAAACTTATTGATATTTACGTGTATAATTCTTGTAGAAGATAGTTCTTTATCTTTTTTAGTATTTAGTTTTAGTAAAGTCATAGCAATTTGTTTGCGAAAGGCCAAATGACCTAATTTGCCGATATGCATTTTATGAATTTGCAAAGCGTTTTGGACCGCTAAATCGATTGAATTTAAGCAACTAGAAGATGAAGAAATTATAGAAAAGTCAAGAAAGTTACAATACTAACAAGATTTTAGTAAAAATATTACCGATGAACTTTTACATTTAAAAGCATTCTATAAAGCAAATTTTCAAGAAAATCTTTTACCTTTGGAATTATTAAACCCAACACAATTATTACGCTGAGGATCTTCTGCACAATACCTGTAACAGTGGCGCAAGCAGAACGATCTTTCAGTTGCCTTTCTAGAGTAAAAAAGATCTAAGATCCACGATGACCCAAAACCGATTAGGTGACCTTTGGAAATAAATTTTTTAAATTTCTGATCTGCGCATCATTTGTATACTAGGCCGATTTTTTGCAGTACTATCTGTTTCTGTTGGAGGGGGAGGGAAGTAACCTTTACCGAGGCCCGAACTCCTTCTCGGCGGCCCTGGAGATAACTCGTTGGACTGCTCTTTGGTTGTATATTACATTTCGTCATTTCGTTTCGACCGAACTGCAGTCTTAATCATATTTACTTATGTAATGCTTTCAAAGGAGTCAAATTCTTCACCAGGACAGGTCGACTAAAAAAAGATCTAACCCTACCTACAACTCATTAGAACATAACTCTTTACGTTTCCATTATACAGGGTATTTCTAAATTCGACTACTACTCACAGGCCGACTGAGAGAAAGATTAGCAAACTCGCATTTTCTATTTTCTAGTCTATCTGATGTTAAATGAGCTGGGGGAATCCCAAAAGAAATTACCCTAGGGTCTCTTTTCAAATTCTGCATGTGCACAGTTAGTTTAGCAAGCATACTATAGTCTACTTGAATTTTTCTCTATAGCTTTTCTATTGACGGTTTTTTCTTGATTATAATGTAGGGCATATTTAACAAATTATTGAAAAAGGACTAATGAAACTAAGACTAGGAATCGATATAAAATTTGAAGCAAACCTGACTAATAGTTTTACTATTAGTTCTTATCTAACACACTTGTAGGAGACATCCTATAAGTTTAGTCCTAACGTTAGCGATGTTTCTCAGTAAAACGGTATTTGGTTCTGACAGACCTGGTTAAGTTTATTTCAGATATGCCGGGATGAGTTAAGTATGAAGGTATGACCTAGTATAGGACTATCTCAGCATATTTTTCCTGATTACGTGATTGGGTAGTTACACCGAGTCTTAGTTTATATTTTTCCTTACTTCTTCATGATTATTGAAATTTGATTCATTTAAGTTATCATCAGCTTAATTTTATTACTTCCTTCCGTTGGTAATAATTATTACTGGAATCTTAAATAAACTGTTTTCTTGTTATGGTTTCTTAGCTTTGTAAATCAAGCCAATCTCAAAGTTCTTAACGACATAAAGATTAAAGTTGTATAAATGTATAAAAGTTTAACGATTTATTTTTATTTATTTATTTATATTATTCATATAAAGGAAATGTTAGATTCAATTAAGGATAAATCATTTTTTCCTTTGTAAAAGAACAATAAAAGATATCTTTGAATCCGGATACTTATCTTTGTGACATAGAAGTATAAAAAAATAGTAGACTCAGAGTGACACATCATTTAACAAACAATGTGAGAAAAATATTCTTTCAATTGTACTTACATATTTTGCTTTAATTCAAAAATAGATCATAGATGCACTTTTTTTTAAACGGGATGCTCTATTTGGTTATGTTTCTTTTGAAAACTTTGCTTTAGATGCATTTCAGTGATATCAGGTTGTAGATACTGTTATTTAACAAAACGGACTTTTTTTTTCTAAGATCTTAATAAATACCATGTCATTGGTGTGGTGGTTAAGAATTAGTCTTTGCTAGTGACGATGAAAAAAGCCTGCCCGCAGTAGCTATCTCTTGGAGTTCTAAATATTAATTTTAAAAGCAGTTTTCCTTGGATAAACTGTTGATAGAAGTTGACAGAAACTTATCTCGACTTCCACCAAAGGTTTTGCCATGAAGATCTCTTCTGTACTATTTTTGCTTCTTACTAAAAATTGGATTGATTAGCTTTGGACACAAAAATATTTTCAATAGTATCAATGGCTAATTGGTTTCAAAGTAGTACGAAATGTCCCAATGAATGTTCATTGACTGAATTATTGATTTAAAAGCAAATCATACATTTGATATGAAGTCCACGATGGTTGGGATTGCAATTAAAAGTAAACCACCTCACGGCCTTGCTCTGTATCATTTGAAATTTCATCAGGCGCGTGTTCTCGACAAAAAAGCAGAATAGTCTTTATTTAGATAAACGATTATCTAAATAAGTTTGTTCTTTGGTTAGTCAAGATTGATCTTTGGTACCGTTCTAATTTACACGTAATGTTAAACAACATCGAGAAAAAGACAAACATGAGGTATGTTTGCTTTTAGAATCTGGGAAATGCTTTTGGCACACTTTAGCTAACTTGTTCGATGAATCAATATAGTTCTGTAAAAAACAGATCTCTTGCTTCAAACCGTAGAATTCTTACTGATGTAGAAAGCTGCAAGGAAAGAATCTGGTTAAACACACATGTCTTTACTTGATTGAGTCGTTTAGACTTACATATTCCTTGTTTTTCCTATCCTTAATGAGTTGGCAGTCTTGCTCAGTAGTAGAGAACAATTTTTTTTTCGTAAATGTTATTTAAAGCAACATGAGATAAGCTAATTGAAGAGAAGTGAGAATTGAAAGAAAAACCCCTGTTAAGTATTTAGAATTTCGAGTTGTAATTTTTCTTCACAAAATATCTTCAGCAAAAAGTTACAAAACAAATAGGAAGTACGCCCCAGAAAGTTATTTAACTTAAACACCTTGCTATGACTGTTTGACGTTTCCTTGTTTTACAAGGAGATCTGTAAAAATCACATTCCTACATTACCATATCATTTTATCAAAATCTGAAATAGTTTTTATATCATTTTATTAACGTATTTAAAGGAATTTCGATCTTTGATCTATTTTCGAAATAAATGCGAAAATTTATTTTCAAAATATCTGCTTCATACAATGAAAAATTGTATACGCCAGTAAGTGAAGTTCTATTTTCAAACCGTAAATTGGAATACAATATACAGGCTGTTCTGCAATTGTAAATTTCAAGTATAGTAAGCTATACAGTTATTTATCTAATTTTTTATTATTTGACAGTTTATTCATAAAAATAATTTATTAAACCAAAGAAACAATTTGCTTTTATAAAAAATACGTCACGTCAGATGTTTATAATTTACTTAACGTAATTTTAATATATACAACAAATTATTATTCGCACTCAGGTTTAATTAACAGCTTCTTTTTTCTATAAATTCCAATTTGTTAAAATAGCATCAAGACTTTTAAATTTAAGAAAAAAACGTTGAATAATTTTTACTGTCTCTCAAATATCAAATCAGCCCACTACCATTATTTATCCAAGCTTTTAAAAATACATTCTAAAGGTTGTTTGCAATTTCATATTTTAAAGTTCTTTAAGTACGCCTTCACACTTTAATTTTATATAAGACAAGGATGGTTCCTATCTACATTAACATTAATGTTAATTACTGCAAATACTAATAATTATGTGAATAAATATGTTACGGTCAGTGATGTGGTGCTTCACAGAATGCACAAAATGCTTAAATTTGTTTGTTTAGTGAAAGTAATTTAAAGTAATCCTCACCACTTTTGGTTGGTATATAAACTCACTTCCCTGAGGGTAGCAACATCATTCGCCTGCCGTTTACCTCCAAGCAAAGACATGAAACCTTCTGTGGTAAGAACACTTTTTATTAATACACTGTAAATAGTTGTATCTAAAACAAAATTTACTATTTTGTAGGTAGTGGCCCTTGTTTTGGCTTTCGCCAGTGTAGGACATTCCAGTCATGTAAAACGGGGAATCCTTAGTGATGACGCAGGAAGCGATTTTGGTGGTAGCCACGGTGGTTTTAGTGGCGGCCAAGGTGGTTTCGGAGGCGGAATTGGAGGAGGACATGGCGGATTTGCAGGAGGACTCGGGGGTGGATTTGGAGGTGGACTAGGAGGTGGCTTTGGAGGTGGACTAGGAGGTGGCTTTGGAGGAGGACTTGGTGGTGGATTTGGCGGAGGTGCTGGAGGTGGCGGTGGTGCTACTGTATCTACCGTTACTCAAACTATAGGAGTACCAGTACCTCAACCAGTTCCAGTCACAGTTACTCGCCCAGTAGGAGTACCTGTGCCTCAACCATACACAGTTAACGTTCCTAGACCAGTTCCATTTACAGTACCTGTTGCACAACCTGTCACTGTTCCCAGACCAGTTCCTGTAACCATAAATCGCCCAGTCGCAGTACCAGTGCCTCAGGCAGTGCAAGTTCCAGTTCCTCAACCAGTCGCAGTGCCAGTAGCACAACCATACCCAGTAACCGTTCCACAACCTGTAGCAGTACCAGTACCAGAAACTGTGGTTGTATCAGTTCCTCAACCTGTATTTGTCGGCGGCGGCGGCGGTGGTGCTGGTGGTATTGGAGGTGGAATTGGAGGAGGTCTTGGCGGTGGTTTTGGTGGAGGTTATGGATTTGGAGGTGGATTAGGTAGTGGTATCGGCGGTGGCCATGGATTAGGAGGTGGCTTAGGTCATGGAGGATTAGGCGGCGGCATTGGAGGTGGACACGGAAGTTTCGGTGGCTCATTTGGAGGAAGCTACGGCGGTAGTGTTTCTAGTATATCTTTTGCTAAACACTAAATCGAATTGACCATCTTAGTATGATATACTAGAGATCTATTTTTTGTTAAATCTGGCGAATTATCATACATTTAATGTAAATATTGTTACTGTTGTGAAAACAACAATTACATTGTTTTTATTGAAAAAGTTTTTTTTTATTAACACCCTTCTCTTAGTAGAAATAAAAGTATAAATATCAGAAACAACCAGCTGAATGTATAATGCAAATGATATTACAATGCAATAGAATTTTTATAGTTTTTACATCGCTGAAGATTTTTCTAGAAATTTGAAAATTAAAACTAATTCTGTTAGAACTCATTAATATTAAATTGACTAATCTGATAATAATCATTAAAAGGGAGAATTTGTCATACTTTTGCCTTCAAGTGACTTGTCAACAATAGCCGTGTGACCCACTTCATGTTAACAAGAAGCAACAACTAAATTCATCCAACAATAATAAAGCAATTTCACGGGGAGAAACGATCAGGATGCGATTAGGACGCATCAGCGAGAATCTATCAGCATTTCCGGATCTGGTTACTAAAAGACACGTGACTTAGGGGTGCTGCAATGACAATTTGACCCTTGTAACGATTAGATCTGCGTTGTAACCGTTATTGTTTAGTGTTTTGCACTAGAGAAGGGTAACCAATTCTCTATGATGTTTGGGTCATTAGGTGAGACATGTGATATTATTGTAAGGCACCTCTTTTGTTTTGTTATTGTTGTTATTTTGTTTGTCGATGGGAACATATACATTGATGACGGTAAAAAAGTTGTCTTGGATGCTATAACCAATGTCCTTATTTTTTATAAAATTGAAATAAAATTAAAAATCATTTCATAGTGATTTGCCTGAAATCTATTCTAGAAAAATCAAATCTTATTTTCGGGTTTGTTTAAATTATCTTTTAGAAGAATATTTTAGAGTTACTACATGATTCCTCAAATAGCAAAAATTAATTGTGAAAGAATTAATGTAACTAAGTTTCAATCTGAAAAAATTTCTGTACGTCTCGGATGACTCGTAGAAAAGCTTGTCAGTTGCAAAATTTTATTTTTATCGTACAATATGGTTGAGATGTTTTCATTTCCACGTTTATACTGCATTTAATAGTTCCTAGAAATTTTCAAATATATATTTGTTCCTTCTAGTTTACGTTCTTTCCGTTGTTTTCTTTGAAATTTGGAATTTACTTTTTCGGTCTCTAAAAATTAAGCAGCAATGAAGTTTGTTAGATACTGCAATCTTGAATATGTTCTAAAGATATCTTGTCCTTAGATCTTATTCTCTGTAGATTTCTCTAATACTCATTTGTTTCCATATTTGTAAATTATTATTGTTACAATGATTTGTAACAAGTAAAATATCAAAAAGGATCAGCTAGTTTTTTAAAGTTAATTTGAAAATTTCTTTTGCTGCAAGCCAAGCCATCTACAGACTTACCAACTGCAAAATATCCTTGATGATGTCAAAGGGTGGATAACGCCACCAAATCTACAAATAACAGATCTTTCTATCAAGCACAATACTAAACTAAGTCAGGTCAGAAAAAAATTTTCAAAAATTTAGTCAAATTTGAATATCGATATAAATGCAGTAAAGACTACAGTCAACTTGCTTTTTTATCTAATCAGTAAAGCAGCAACATGACCGTACTGATACAACTTAAGAAATTTTACAAAGTCACAACAAAATCGTTCACGATACTGGTTGGGGAAGAGCTCTAAATCAAACAATATCACAAACCTAGAAAACCAGGTATGATTAGTTAAAATAAAATTTAGAAAAAGGGGCATCTTAGCATGACACTGTTACTAGAACTAACTAACCTCTAAATCCTACATTGGTTCAGCTGAACTACTGAACTGGTCTACAAACTACTACAGTATTTGAGTGCTATCGTTTATAAACACAAAAGATTCTTCTGCTGAAGGTATAGAGCTTTTGCACGTGATAAAAACACACCATACCAGCAAATAGTGTTACAAAAGACATCTTAGTATTCTATCTGGATATAAATATAATTTTAGCAAAGGTGGCGTATTTATTACTGGCATGTCATCACCGCGAACTTCACAATATTTTGTCTAAAGGGATAAGATTAAGTATTGTCAGCTTGATGACAAGCGATTGTTACATTGTATAAAATCATAACATTCTATGTATGATAAAAACACCTGAATAATCTAGAACTATACATAAAATTTAGAATAAATATTTGAATGCAAAACCATAACCATGATGAAAGTCCATAACCCATTTTCACGATAATATAACATGAAACAGTTCAGTTTATGTATATTCATTTACAATGAGCCTCAGGACAAACCACGCACTAGGAAGCCCAAAAGGAAAAACTCAAATTAAACATCCAAGTACAACTGAATTCAAAATTAATAAAATTTCAACAAAATCAAAGAAGGCGAAAACGGACTCCAAAAGATCACAACCATATCGATTGTACATACATGGTGCAACAACGATCTCAAAAAAATTCCGATTGTATAAAAGCTATTACTCTAGCAAACTAAATTGGACTCAAAACAAGAAATTACAAAAATCCAACAACCATAACTACAATTCTAACATCAGGAATGACTCATCTTCTTTACTGTTACCTTGTGAAATTCCATATGAGCGATCAATCTCAATAGAACCCAATTTCGGTACAATAACCTGATTTATTTGTTTATTATTGTTATTTATAAAGTGAGGTTAGCATAGTGAAATTATGTTCTATTGTGATTTATCAATTATTACTGAGTTGACAAATGACGATAAAATTAAACGAACTCGAGGTCTCGCGTTAGGCGCCAAATTTGCTACGGTAGCCTTCAGCTTTTAACTAGCAGGGAATTTTGAACCTTAGTGTCATTAGAATATTATTGGAATAGGAAATAGCAAAACCTAAAGAGCCTGATCAGTAACCAAATCTACTCAATGCAGCTCCACATCCTCAGTACCGCTAGGCGATTTTGCAGGAACTTTTAGGTCTTTATGTCAACTTAGGCACTTAGTTTCTTTTTCTCCACTTTAATATTAATTAGTCTAGTTTCAAGGCTCATAGAACGATTTGAGGTTGGAGTCGTCAAATAATATTTTTAGAAAAGTCTCAATTTGGTTGAAGGTAGGAACCGGCTCAGACGAAACAGAGTAGTGTTTTGAAACTAAATCCTGTTTAGATCTTTTAGTCAACGTTACCACTAGAAAATCATTGATGTCATTTGGTTACTGATGACAAGAATCATCTGGCGAAAAACTCGAAGAAGCCTGATGCTTTACTTTATTGGGAAATTAAGACAAATTGAGATAGAAGAAAATTTTTTATTCTGAAGTTGAATAAAGATTACAAAATAAGCAAAACATAGGCATTCTTGTACATTTTAGTTTTGGTAAAAACTAACAGATTGGTCGGATAAGAAAGTGTTACTACTACGTTTTCGTGCACCGCTAGAGTATCTTGAGAAAAACCTTAATAAGTCTCATGACAATCAAATTCTCTTGTTATTGCTTGAACTAAAACCAAATTTGTTTAAGCACATTTTAAATTTAAGAAAAGAAATGTTACAAATGTTAGAGACCCGTGGGATGAAGTCTTACGCATCCAAAAGAGTTAATATACGCAGATATACATACTTTATTAAAAACTGTTTTGAAAAGCTATTATCTTAAAGCATGTGACAATCTGTTACATTTGAAAGAAGCGGAAAACAAGAAAAGAAAAATTTATATTATTAGTGATCACAGTGAAGGATCACTGTAGGTGTTTAGTCCCCAAAAGTAATCATAGTATTCATACTCAAACAGCTTGAAACATCTAACGCGTTAGTTATTTGATTGAAAATTAGGATAAGGTATTTTTTAGATCTTCCTTAGTTTGCTCCGCAAACCCGCAGCATTAGTACAAACATTTCTTTTACGTTGTTTAAACTTTGGGCGTTTGAGAATGTTCTATTTTTATAGTAGACGGGGTTAGACTTACGTTCCAAGTTACTCAAGAAACAGTTTGGAAAATAGTAAATTTACTTTAGCTCATGTCTTGAGATTTGAGTTTTTCTACTTTCAAGGACAACGGCGGAAACGATGTATGGGATGGTTATAGGTAACCATAGTAGACTTATAATTGGGTTAATAAATCAATGCTTAATTTATTTCCATAGTTTTTGTATGAATGCTTCTTAATCGGTGTAGATGGCGCAGTAGAATTGACTAATAGCCAATTAACCAGATAGTTAAGAATGTCATTGAGAAATGCTTAACAGGAGCAAAAAAGGTCAAAATCCTTGGTTTGAGTTGAATTGTACAACACCTGAAGACGGCTCTTTCGAAGCTGGTGTACTGCTCTTTAGATTAATTTAAATAATTTCAATTTCGTGCGCATCTTATTGCCGTTGTCTACGAAATCTTTATCGTTATCATGATTATGAGGTCGTGCGTCGTGGCTACCAACAAAGCGTTTGATTTCATTAGAAACGTCTATTATCTCGAAGTCTTGATGAATGTCACTATTACGCACGTACCATAAAGCGTTTGCAATATTGCACAGAATTTTATTTTAAAAAGTTTTAATTCTGGTAACATGGCAGTGTTTGGCACAACTCTAAAGCTGAATATCATACACACAGATCGGCTTAGGAATCTGTTTCTATTTATATTAAATTTTGTTATGCATTGATAATGGGGGATTTCTTCCCAAAAGTCAATAAATTTTGCGATATTTTATACTAAGTTCTTCTTGTTTTTATTGACATGAATTTTCCATCTTAGTTTGGCATCTAATTTTATGCCTAGATATTTTGTGAAGAATTATTGATGGTCGATTCCTTATGGTTTTGTTGGAAAAGTTGACATAAATTGATTTTTGTTTGTTCAGTCTACTAATGAGGCTTTATTGTCGCATTTCTTTATGGTAGAATGCTTGCATTTAAATCCAAATTAATGATTTAGTATTCAGTTTCTATTCCCTATTATGGTTTTTGAGCCATTTGACAAAAAGTTTCTTTGACAGTTTTGAACAGTCTGTATGATTTAACTTTCAACTAATTGGTACATGTTTTAACCTACAGAAAGCATTAATCAAATAGGTTAGATTGATTATTATTTTTCCTTAAAGAAGTTGAAACCTAGAGCTTTCTTAATTGTCAATAATTCGATAGTGTACTAGGATCTTGACTTTTGTTTGAAGATTTCCTAAAGGTGATCAGCAAACAGATTTTCGTTTGATAATCCTTAGTCCAGTTACCATTAGGTTGTCTGATATGACTGGTCTTTTGCATTTCTTAGTTGCTATTCATAAAGAGGATTCAGTCTCACTATCAGCTGTTAGACCTATTAGAAAGTCGTTAATAGATTGTCTCCAATTGGTAAATAACGAATCGCCTGCAATGGTTGTTAGTGTTGCATTTTCAATTTGTGGGTTGTAGCAAGTATAGAGCAGATACAAGTTTGGTCCTAGGACGCAGAGTTCTGAATAAGCATATCCTTGTTTTACTCTGAGCAACATTTTATTTATATAGTCTACAAATGAGGTTTTATTGTCGCATTTGCTTTATGGTTGAGTGCTTGCATTTAAATCCAAATTAATGATTTAGTATTCAGTCTTTATTCTCCATTATGGTTTTGAGCCATGTGACAAAAAGTTTTTCTGACAGTTTTGAACAATCTGTATAATTTAATTTCCAACTAGTAGGTACAACATGTTTTAACCTAAAAACGGCATTCATCAAATAGGTTAGATTGACTTTTATTTTTCCTTGAAGAAGTCGAAACCTAGAGCTTTCTTGATGTCGACCTTGGTCGCAACTTTCTTGGGTGTCATTAACGCGTTTTCTTTACTTTCTTGATTGTCAATAACTCGATAGTGTTATAGGATCTTGACTGCTATTTGAAGATTTCCTAAAGGTGGCCAGCAAACATCTTAGTTTGATGATCCTTACTTTAGTTACCATTAGGTTGTCTAACGGATGGACATTATATGACTGGTCCTTTGCATTTCTTAGTTGCTATTTATAAAGAGTATTCAGTCTCACTATCAGCTGTTAGACCTACTAGATTCTTCTTTTAGTCTTAATACTTTGCGTTTAAGCTAAAAATATTCTTATCGGCAGGATCTAAATGCACAAGAAACGACTTCTTTGTTAATTTTTATTCACACTAAATTGTCTTTAAACTTTTGATTTCTTTTCCATTACATTACTCTAAAGCTTTGCATTCTGTTTGTTTATACATTTCTGTACTGAGGAATGAAAATGTTTACTTTTGCATCAAGGTTTTTCTCAAAATAAATGCAAGTTAATATTATTCATTCCTATCAATCGTAAAGCCTTAAATCAATTCAAAATAAAATAATTCAAACTGTTTCTTTGAAATCTGAAAAATATTTTAAAAGCAAGAATAGCAGCTCGGATTAAACAATACGAAAATGAAAAGATCTGCTTTTAGCTTTTTTTTATTAAAAACAATTCTTTGTAGTAGAAGTTAATTATGCATATTAAATTATACATCAAAGTCATGTTAATTGTTTGGTGAGTGAATAACTTTCAAGAAGTTAATTCTTCATTGCTGCTATTTCTGAAATAATTTTTTGCCAAGAAGTTTTTATAGAACAAACTGGCTGTCTATTTGTTTCATTTTTATTATTAGAAATAAATCTTTCATTATGTTGTTGGCATTTCATAAGATTCTACTTGCTTTATGAATCTTATTATTTATTAGAATTCTTAAATTTTTCCAAAAACAAGTTTTTCGAACTTTTAAGTTACACTAAGGTTATTTATAGAGAAGAAAAACTAAAATTTAAAATATCAATGTCTGTTAAAGCTGTTTAATAAGAACAAATAAGAGTTTTCATTGTTTTTACGTCGAGTTAGAGTTTGCTTAAAACCAAGACAACATTTTTGATATTTTTGTCGCTTCAATTTACTTTGGTGCTCTGAGTACTTTTTAATCACCTAAAGTGGCTCGAAATGTAGAGTAGCTCGAACCATTTCCAGTTCGCTATAGCCTCATCCGGTAATAAAAGTGTAACACAGCTCTTACAGACTTCCACATTCTATTTTCTTGCATTAACTTTCCACCCATTGCTACTCCGCTGTCTCGGAGGCTTTATCTATTTGCTTGCCGGTTTGTCTCGATGTTTTGTCCTCGAAACACTCCAAGAAAGAGAAGTTATTAAATCATTTTAGGGGATATAAATTATGCATTTCATTAAGTTAATCTCAATAAGTGGGGTTACAATTTCCAAAGAACGTGGAGCGTCATAAATTTTGTCTTTTGCGCCTTCTCTTTGTTTCCTCTGCCCGCTTTTTGATCGCTAGAAAACTAATCAACGAAAAACGAACAGAAAAAAACTCATATTTTGATAGCTGTCGCGCTCAAAACAAATCCCAAAGCTCAGAATGCCAGGGGTTCGTTCGGTTGGTCATGGGGATAACTTGAAATAATCCCAAGTGATTCAAATGTCCAGAATAAAAAAATTTAAAAATATAAAACTTTAAGTTTATTAAAATTTTTCTAATTATTTCCGGTTTGCATGACGTGTAAATTTTGAAGGTTTTTGTCAAGCAAGTTGGGGAAAAAGCGTGAGCTACTTTATTACCAAAGCATATTACGGCCTTAATAACCTTTAACCTCCAGATAATGGCAGCACTTAGCAGGACTCGCGCTTGGTCATCAAGGGTAATAGCCGAACCGCAATTTTGGTTTCATTATTTATCAAATACGTAGCTGTACATCAACGGGGAGGCTGTAGAGCCATCAAAACATTTGTTAATTTCCCCAAACGAACCATACGCCGCACATACCTGTATCTGATTCCCAGGGAAGCAAATATTGATACATTCTAAGAATGGAAAATTCAACCGAACAATTGTGTTTTCCTAAATTTTCTTCCGGGTCCAGGGTGGGCAGTGTTAATCAAGTTAGGCACGGGTCTCAGGCGGCCGGACTTCAGTTCTGTCGGACGGCTACATCTGTATTCTGCTCTGCATACACACGCGAATGTCCGAAAACTCGTAAACTATTTAACTGTCCATCCATCAGAATGACAGAAGTTATATATGCACGCGAGAAATAATGCAAAATACTTCAAAGTCTACAACCAAATTTTCGTTTAAAGTTAACTCTTTTATCACTCTTAATTTTAATGTAACACATCTGACATAATTTCTCGCTGAAGTTCTGAAATATTGTTAAATTAAAAGAACAGACTTTTGTACATATTTGTTTTATCTGAATTATTTACTACTTAGTGTAGCAAGATGGTTCATTTATTAGAGAAATTTTCAAACTTTTTCGGCTACTACGGATTCCCATAACAAACGGGAAGTTTTAAATGCGGAAATTTAATCTTCATAGTTGAGCATTTTCTTAATTTATTATCAATCATATTCAGTAAGACTGAGAAAGAATGTGTTCATCGTACGATGCATTTTTAATGCAAAGTTATACTTCTTATGAGCTTTCAATTACCACTTCAACTCTTTACCATTTATGTACCGAATCAGAGCATGCGAGTAATTAGCGTCAGATGCAAAAATTATTTTTTTAATCTAGAAGTGCATATAACTATCCCATTAAGTTAACATCTCACTATTATTGTTCAACATTAATAAATAGTTACAGGTTGCTAGTAACTTTCACTCGTTTGCTGATTGTTGATGAAATTACTCCGTAGAAATATTGAGAATAATTTGTCTGCATCCTAGCAATAACACTGAATTAAATTTAATTCTTAATTAACTTTTATTCAGTTTCTATAAACTAACTCTAAATATGTTTAGTAAATTAATTATAGTGTAATACATAATTATAGAAAACTTTAAATTTCGCGTGGGATTCGAACCCACATCTAAACTTTTTTGAATTATTAATTAATAATTTAATTTACTAGAAATATTTAATATTATAAATTAATTAATATTATTAACCCATAGAAAATTCTAATTTTAAGGAATTTCAAGAAGAAACTGATCAAAATCTATACATCAACTACATAGTATAGTTTCTTCCTTTTCTAACTAAAGTTTGAATAATTTCGTTGAATTTCTAGATGACGATGCAATTAGACTATAACAATCAGCAATATAAAAAGATAAAATAATCCTGAACCCATAATCCTCAAATTTGGTCAGTTGTATTCCAGTTTTAATTTGAATCAAAGTCTAAACCGTTAACAAGAATCAATTGGAATCAAGTTTAAAATTAAACCGCAAGTGTGCAATTGACCCAAAGACAGAAAATCGTTCAATAGGTAATTTATCTACCTAAGTAGGAAAGAAATACGTTATCAAAAAACATATTTTTCAAAATAGTCCTCAGACAGATCTACACGCACCATATACGTTTCATCCACTTGAAAAGAATTCTTTTGGTTGATTTTCAAACTAAGGCATTAGAAAACTTAGAAAGCACTGCCCACGAAGAAATTCCTTCAGAACTCAAAAGAGGAAATAAGCCGAAGTAGCCAGGTAAGGACTATAGAGTGGATGGTTCCTCTGCTGAAACTCACAATTTTAGATGACAAACTGCGCTTATCTTGAAATGTGCACCAGCGCGTTGTCGTGGAGGAGCAACACGCTTGCTGCAAGCTTTTCTCGTTTTTTGTCCTTGCTAGATCTTCGCAAAGCAATAATTGTGTTAGGGTAGTTTTTCCTAGTTAAAGTTGTCTTGTGGGTCATGAACTCCAGAAGCAAAGATTTTTTCTTATCTCAGAAGGCAGTTGGCCTTGCCTGCAGATTTTTCCACTTTGAACTTTTAGGGATAAGTAATGTTTTGTGTTTGAACCTAGAATTTCTATGATATCACCCAAATCTTATTTTTTATTCTTAGTCACCAAAAGATTGATAAAATTATCTTGGTTCAAGTTTTCCTCACGGCAGTGAAATTTCGTTAGCAATCTTGGAATCTATCTTGCACTAACTTTAAACATGTCTATAAGTTTTCGATTTTTCAAACTGCCAAGATGCCCAGTTTTAAAACTATTTAAAGAATTATTTGTTTGGCCAATAAAATTAAATTCTTGACTTTCATGCACATTTTTCCAAAAGTTGGGCAGATTCACATAAACTGCAGCCAGGCGTTCATGGTTATTTTTCAGCTTTCCTTTGTGAGAAACTTACTCACCGAACGATGCTTCGAATTTTGTTTTAGACTCGAGGACTCTCTTGAAATGCTATGCCTCTAATTTTAAATTAGTATCGCACTGAGCTAAGACTGTGTATAACTACCTTGAGAAATGTCACAAAAGACGTAAACTCGTTTAAAAACGCTGTTTAATATCTTTCATGCTTAGGTAGATGAATTATGGAACGCGTCATTAGCATTAAGTTCAGAACTAAGTGACTTTACTATCTTACATGGCTGTTATTTGATGGCCAATGGTAACATTCCAAAATATCTCAGTTCCTTAGGGGTGCCTTTAAAAAAATGTTTCTGGACTTTTCTCCGCTGTCCACCTGTTGAATGAAGGTAGTTCCTAGCATCCACTGTTTAGAGTTTGCGGTTAGGAATAGCAAATAACGGTGTTGTATGCAAGTTGCAAGTTGAAGCTTGTCTTATTTGTTTGTTTTTATTAAGATTGCCTGTGCACGTCACTTTTAGTAAAAGAATCATTGTCAACAGGAACTTACTTTTCAAAACAGCTTTTCAAGAAAAAAAAGATTTTACGAAACGACAGGACGCTTTCTCAATCTTAGCTTGTTAACAAGAATCTCCGTCAAAAGTATTTAAGCTCACCTGGTGTAGATATTAGGTAATCCCATTCAAACAGGACCACACATTTATTTAAATCTTTTAAAAACTAAAAATGATAAACTCATGATATTTTAGATTTATGTACTATATTGTCCACCATTGTCGATCACCTTTTGCCATTTGTCAGGCACCATGGAAACACCTTGATATAGGCCACGCCCCAAACCATCTTGCAAAACCTCATCAATCCTATTTTTGAGGACATCAAAGTTGGCATATCGAGTACCACTTAGACTAATCTTCAGATTGCCAAAACAGTTGAAATTACATGGCTGTAAGTCTGGCGAATTCATGTTTCGATTTGGTTTTGATCAAGCCACTCACGCACCACATTGGCAATGTGTGGACGCGCATTGTCATGTGCAAGAATGGGCTTCTTGACGTTGCGTGCCGCCATCCAATTCGGAATATTGCGAGCCAGAAAGTCTCGGTACACCTCGCCGGTCACAATCTGTTCTTGCTGTAGCAGCTTCCAGAAAGCAATGTCGGTGATGTCCATGGCCGTCATGATCATTCGTTTAACAGGATGCAAGTCTCGCCCGGATAGGACCAAGTTCGCTTCTTGGCTGGTTTGGGTGCCGTGTACAATCCTATCCATGACTCATTAATGGCAAGAGTTCTGTTTAACAATCTTGGGTGGCGTCGATGACGGAGTAGATTATGAAAACACTCATCAATTCTTGCTTGAAGCTGTTCTTCGTTCAATTCGTGAGGCACCCATTGACACACCAATTTTTTCATATTTAAATTAATTGCCAAAATACGGTGTACAGTTGATTGCGCAACTTGACATTCGCGGGCAAGTTCGCGCACAGACCAGCCTCTGTTTTGATGCAAACGATCTTGAATTATCGCCATCACGTCGTCTCGGTTATCAAGTGAATGATGGACACCACCACGGGCTTTCGATATGTCAATTCTACTTTGCTTAATTTTTCACCGTGCTGAGCGGCATTGCCATCTTGTCTAACGATGCCTTTAATTCAGATTGAATTTCGGCTGGGCCTTTTCCTTGCAAAACCGCAAACTTTATGTAATTACGTTGATCATAATCACTAACTGAATCAATTAACTTCTGTCGGTCCATTTTAAAGTTGAAATCAATGCAAATTTTTCATAAACATACTGAATGATGACAGATTCAAAACATAAACAAATTGAGCTATTTGTAATATGCGAGCGAACGCGGTCCTGTTTGAATGGGACTACCTTAGATAGTTATTATAAGTAAGCTGTTTAAAGACTAAATTTAGACAAGATCTTGGTATAAAAACTGCTATGCTGTATCTGTGGATATTGCTTTGTGGTTGAAGCTTCGGATTGCAATTGCCTTAGACATTCTGACACCTACCAGGATTAGCCAACATCAAATCTTTAATGTACAACTCATCGTAATCACTCTGAGCTCACTGCTTTACCAAATGATGACAACTTTTTACAAAAATTTCCTTCGCAAAAGATCTTAGAACAAGAACACACTCGCGTTTCTTGAGTTGATAGTCTAATGCCTAATTATCTTAGCCACTAGAGCTTCCTCCTGGTGTTTTTCTCTCGATCTTTGCAGTGAGGCTCGAGATAAAAAAATACTTAAACTGTAGTTGGCAGACAAATGCTAAGTTTTAAATTGAAAAACAATGACTGTCTTTGCTCTGGATGACCGACATTTTAGAACTGTGTTTGAATTTCTAGTAAGGAGAATGTAATCAATATTTGCGTTTATTAGTCTGGAGTCCGTTTCCATTTGCACAGTTGGGACAATGCAGCTTTACAAACCTAATAGATCTGTTGGTATTTAACTACCAGAAGTAAAGAAAAAACAAAGACTGCGGACTTAAACTCTTTTTCTGGTTTGGACGTGTAGACCAGCTAGATTTTTCAAACACTCACTTCATTAAATCTAAAGACATCTACTCGTATTTAAGATCAAAAATTTAAGATAGGAAATAGAATTAGTACTGAGATCCTAGTAAATCTTTAAACTTGCACTTTACGTAAGAGAAACTTTTCTGTTCATAATTATCTTGATGGAAAAAGATTCATTACTGCTAGCTTTGAGGCATTTTGCCTATCCTACGGAAAACCACAAAATTATCCAGCATTAGCTTTTTTGGACTTATAAGATCTAATTGTCGTTCAAAAACGGTTTCATGTTGTAACTTTTATACTTACATGTGGTACATAATATACGCAAAGTATTTCGTTTCGTAAATCTTTAGAAACAAAATTTTAGATTTATTAAAGTAATGGTTATTTAGGAAGAGGAAGAAAAATAAAACTGACATCTTAGAAAGACCCTATAGATCTAGATAATTAGCAGTAATACTACACCTATTAAGTCAAAACTAAAAAACAAGCAGAAGTCTTATTTTTACAGTATTCACTTATTTCTTATTTTAATATTGAATTCTGATCAGCTTGTTGCTTTGCTAAATCAAACAAATTTCATTCACGATAGTAACCGTAAGAGCTTTCTGGTGAGAGCATGTCTATCTAAATTATAAAAATTTAATTTGGAGCGTTCATTCTTTCAAATTGTTTTGATTTTGTCCTGTCATCATTCCTTTTTTTGTTACAGATTCTGTGCTAGTTTTTAAATGTTACGCTGATTTTGTTTGGGATCTATCTTTTCTTTTTTCATCCGCCTTCGCGAAAGTTCTTAATCGAAAAGCACAAACTTTACAGCGATACAAACAGGCTAGTTCAATAATTATTTTACTTTTTACTATACAATCTGAGTAGATCTAGTTCTATCACATTTCATATTTGGGGAATCTCTTTATAAGAACAAATGTTTGACTTTAGGTCTAAAAATGCAAGGCCAAAAGTTTCAGTTTCTTTCAGTTATTGAAAATGAGACTGCATAAGTAATCCACTTATACCTATTTGGATACCTGAAATAGCAAACACGTTTTTCTTTATCTAGATGGTTTGCGCTTATTTGTTCAAAGTCTTTAATTTCCAAGGAAATTAAACTTACCGCCAATTATTCAGTTTTAAGAAGATAAGAATTTATGGTTTGTCTATATATAACACATGGGCTGAAAAGTCCCAGGCCTAACAAAGAAAACACGGTTTTTTTTGTTCAAAATTAGCTTTATTCATCAACGTAATTTCCATCAAGAACAACGCAATCATTCCAGCGCCGCTCTAACATTTCAATACCACTTTTGTAGAACGATTTATCTTTTGCCTCAAAATAGGACTCAGTTTCAGCGATAACCTCTTCATTCGAGCGAAATTTCTTACCGGCAAGCATTTCTTTTAGGTCTGCGAACAGCCAGTAGTCGCTGGGAGCCAAATCTGGCGAATACGGTGGATGTGGGAGCAATTCGAAGTTCAATTCATGTAGTTTTGCCATTGTTTTGATTGACTTGTGACACGGTGCGTTGTCTTGATGAAACAAAATTTTTTTTCTTTGCCATATGCGATCGTTTCTTTGCAATTTCGGCCTTCAAACGCTCCAATAACGCTATATAATATTCACTGTTGATGGTATTTCCCTTCTCAAGATAGTCGATGAATATTACACCACGCACATCCCAAAATACCGAGGCCATAACCTTTCCAGCCGATTGTTGTGCTTTCGGTCGCTTTGGACGAGGTTCACCAGTTGCTGTCCACTCAGATGACGATCGTTTTGATTCCGGAGTGAAGTGATGGATCCAGGTTTCATCCGTTGTCACATATCGACGCAAAAATTCCGGTTTGTTAAGTTTAAACATGGCCAAACACTGCTCAGAAACATCAACACGTTCTTGTTTTTAGTGAACAGAGAGCAAACGCGGCACCCACTTTGAGCAGAGCTTTCTCATAGTCAAATGCTCATGCAATATAAAGCCAACACGTTCTTTTGATATCTTTACAATGTCAGCTAACTCACGCAACTTCACTATTCGATCATTCAAAACGATTTTGTGGATTTGTTTGATGTTTTCTGGTGTTACCGCCTCATTTGGACGTCCACTGCGTTCTGCATCATCGGTGTCTCTACGACCACGTTTGAAGTCAGCAAACCAACGTTTTATTGTTGTTTCTGATGGAGCGGAGTCCCCATAACACTTTTCAAGCCATTGCTTCGCTTGAACGGTATTTTTTCCCATCAAGAAGCAGTGTGAAATTAAAACACGAAATTGTTTTTAATCCATTGTTTTGAAAATAACAAAAGTAGCGTCACTCTTAGCACAATAACTCACAAAATAATGAATAGAATATCATGAAATTTTAACAGCTGTCTTTTGAAGTTTAGTACTAACTGAAAAAGCGGTGAATGCAATAGAACTAGCGCCATCTATTTGTTAGGCCTGGGACTTTTCAGCCCATGTGTTATAAACACCACCCACAAGTTTTTACCTAGCATCACATTTAGAAATTAATCATTGGGGATCTCTGCCCTTCTCATCTAGTCCGTACTGGACTTCATGCTATTTAGTATGTATAAACTTGTATAATTTATGTATCGGTTGGTATACTACCTTTATAATTGGCATCTTGAGAAAACTATTTCCAGGGAATTAGAAAAAAGAAATTTATATCATACAATTAAAAAAGTTAAGACCCAATTAAATTGTTTTTGTGATCTGACGTAAGTTTAACTTCCCATCAAAAAACTTTCAAGTTAAGTATATGAAGAAATGTCATATGATGCACATCTTGTTACCGTAAATACGGAAATGAACGCACAAATTGTCATACGATAATCTGTATGTGTATTACTTGAAAAAAAAAAAAGTTTTGTAGTCAATCTACAGAATAATAAAAAAAATTACAAAAGTTCTCACGGGCGCTAATTCCCTTAGAAGCACATGTAATAAAATATCTCCTTGTTGATATTCACATCTACGATTAAACAATTACATGACGGCTTTCACAAATCTCTCGGGTCCAGAAATCACCCATGTTTTGCAGTTAGACGAGCAAGTTCGTTACGCTGGTTCACATTTACATCCCTTGCATTTCTCGCCTACTACTGAGGGATGTCAGCTCTATTATGCGCCATTTAGCAAGTGGCCCCCTCGAGATATTTAGATTCGTGAGAATAATCCTATCCTAAACACTATTATCTTTCGGTAGTTTTTGCAAAATAACACGTGCTTATCTTTGAGAAAAAATGAATTACTTAAAATAAAGTCATTTGAGATATGGAAATCTTGTCGCCTGATTTAATCTACTACACGCGTTTAATATCATATAAATGGTTTTTAAATTGTTTGTCTAATATTGTCCGGTTCAATTATTGCAAAATAAATCATTTAGTTTAGGAGATTATTTTTTGAAAATAGCTTATTAGTATAACACATTAAAAATACTTCAAGATGAATATCTAGTACGAGGACAGCGAACTTTTTCAACATAATATTCTGATATTTATAAAAATGAAAAGTAAGATGTCATGTTTACAATAAATAACGGGATTTGAAAATGTAACCATTGACTGATAAAAAGCAGAATGCTTATTGAAGCAACACAAAACTAGAAATTACAAAAACGTTTAATTTTCATTAAAACAGAAAGTGTAATTAGTCTGATACAGCTTTGAGAAGTTGCTACTCGACACTGTAGCTCGACCAAATGAGTTTAGTACAATAACTAAGCATAACATGTCGGGCGTTTGTGTAATTTATTGTATAAAAACAGTAACTGTTTGCATCCCCTCCTGCGCATAACGTGAGTTTTCCGCTGCTGCCCTATTTTCTCACTTCTTGAGCCAAAAAGGCAAAACGAACTCACATTCTTTTTGGAATTGCCATAGCGCCAATTATGTGATACCTACATATATACAGAAGTTTTTGATACGCAATTAACTTAAAACTCAATCAGAAGTTACGCAAGAAGAATTAAGCTGTAGGTCTGTCAAGTAAAACGCTATAACCGCTTGAAGTTAGGGTTCTGTTAATTTTGAACTTCCTTCAAAATAAGTTTAACTAGTTAATTTTGAGGCCTCTTTAGAATCTACAAACATTGAAATTCATATGAAAGTGACGGTCTAAACGAATCCCATTCTTATCTAAAACTTATTCCAAACTTTGCGCCCTAGTTTACTTCAGACATCAGACCTGTTCGAGAAGCTTTTCTAATCTAATTGTTGTTAACCCGTAAAACGTCGCATCTACAACTGTGATTGGTATTTAATTTGATAACTACCTTAATCAGATTTTTTTTTATTCTTATGAAATAGCATTCTTTGCTTTAGCAGGTATTTAGTTTACGTAGAGCTAATGACTACGATATTATATGACAACTAAGGCCAATAGAGACAACTTTCTTTAAAACGTGTCTCTTACATGAATCTCTTTTGATTTGTAAAATCTAAGTCCTAAAGTAAAAGTATATAAAGTATCACCAGAAATACTCATCTCATTGAATTGAGTTTGGCATTTCCGATTCGCTACCACTGATTTTTAGACCTCTATCAGAGATAGAAGTTATCAAATCTTAGAATTATAAATGCGACATACTGTTATGTTAACAATGAAGATGGTCACTATGTTGAGTTCTTTGCTATGAGAACACTAGCAATGGTGTGACTACTACCATTGCTTTTACTACCTCGACGCAGCAGAAATCACTACGGGTTAACACTTTTTTGGCATTAAACAGAGATTGGTATTGTGGTCGGGGGTTGAACGCAGCGCGCCCAATTCCTGTTAATCGCAAAGGAAACCACGCTGAACGTATCCACTCCTACCACTAGTGTACCATAACGCACCTCTGCTTGTGCTCTCGTATACTCGACGGTTTGAGTGCTGATGCCTCGGATGTCTTGGTGATAACCTGAAACATAAGAAAAAAGAATTTCGGTGGAAAGGGAGGTTGTGAAAATTGATTTTATAAAAAGATTAGAAAATTGTAAATGTTTGGTATTTGGATATCGCGAATACCAGATTGCTTTTCTGTTCATAGGGCTGAGTCCATCTGTAAACTTGTAGACGTATAATGCATCTACGTAGTTTTATTGCAGACTTTGTGCACACGTGCGTGTTACGTAGTGTGTTAAGAATCTTCTTAGACCATAAAGGAATAAGTCACACCAAAATCACCTTCTAAGTCTTTCAGTAATATTTCTTGACTTCACACTTTTTTAAGGATACTTTACTTACTTTATTTAAGGTGTCTTTTAGTGCTTGCTTCTCATTCGCTTTCTCAAAAACTGATTACATTTTCTTTAGAATTGTTTAATCTAGTTCTGACGTCATCCATGTTAGATGTGCTTTAATTACACATGGACATAGCCCATTTTGTAGATGTTTTAATCACCATTACAGTTATACAAGTTTGGTTGAGAGCTACAATAAACACTGCAGGGGTGTGCAGAGAAAATTGCTATCGACTATGGGCTTGTTGCCTTAAAGTTTACTTGGTGGTGCAATCTCGACCATCAATCTTCTTCACTGACCATTCTCTCAGGTACTATACATTATGGTATTTGATGGTACTATATTTTACCCTAATTACAGTAATAGTATGAACAGATTAATGAATGGGAAAAGATATTAACCAATTTACTCTGATCTTACAACGAAAATTCATAGATAGAAAAATGTAGCATCCATTCTCTTTTACATATTTCTAAAGTATTGGCGTCCTTTTGATTCAAACCATTGTATTATAATCATCGAACGATTAAAGAATCCATAATTATTCTCGTGCAAAAATGTGGAGTTTGTAACACTTAGCCATGTGGTGGTGATTAAATATGATCGTACAATTTATACAAATGTTTTAAAATGAGCAACGCTCAAGAGTATTGTCACTTATAGAAGAATTTCGTAATATTTCTGTTTTAGGGTAAAGCCGATCCCGATATATTGAATGCAGTATCAATATTGGTAATGCTAAACCTTTTTCTCTATATAAAATACTACTATCTGGAAAGATGAGTTCTGTATTGACTTTGAGAGTTTCCCGAAAATCAATTAATCGAGAAAACTCTCTGTTCCTGGGTGTTTTCTGTCGCGCTGGTGCCCAAGAAAGGAATGAGGTGCGGTTACATGTAAATTATCAAAAGTTAAATGCCATTGCTCTCGCTGCTTGTTTACCTCTGCGGATGGATAACGTTTTACGTGCCTTAAAAGGTAAAACCTACTAATTCTATCCCAACCATTGATTTACGGACGGGACAGAAAACGTGTTTGCAATAATATTGTTATTGTCAAATTTCAAAGAAGGTGACTACGACTTAGTACAGAGAATATTACCTGTGAGTACAAAGTTACTGCTTTCGCGTAGTGTAAAGAAATTACAGTAATTTTTATAAGTCTGTTCTTGATATTTTCGTCTTTTATTGAAAATTTTTGATGGGAGTTTAAACAGTTGCCGTGTCACGTAAATGTCTTTATTTGCCAAAAAAACGGAAAAGCCTTATAAACAATTAATAAGTTTTGAGACGAAGATGAGTAAACTGATTCTGCTCTTCCACTTAACCTCAAGGTAAAATATAAATATAGTAAATAAACATTAGGTCCGAGAGGGTGTATACATGGACTATTGATTGATATAAATATTTTACTTTTCGAGTAGTTCGGTGAATAAAGCTTTTCTGAGTTTTTTTGTCGACATGGTTTTATAGTCGTTCTGTACTTTGTTATGTCGTTGCAGTGTAAGAAAATGTTCTCTTGTACATGGTGGTTCTGTGTGGCGGTATAGTTAGTAGTGCTCTAAACCGTAGATTTAAGTAGTGAATGTCGGTGCGGAAGATAATTTTAGTATATAAATATTGAGGACTCTTATTATTCAAAATTGTCTGGTAAAAGACGATTGAATGTCAACAACGCCTGTTTGTTATATTTAGCCACCTTGCAGTTGTCAACCTATCCGAGATTCGATATACTGTCCTGGGTACTTCATAGATTAATCGCAAGCAAGTATTCGGCGCCCATTGTGTTGTTTTAAACACGACCCGTAGACAATGTCGCAAAAAGTCATATGCGATAAAGCTAACGAATCACATGACAACATTTCTATACGTATGTATAAAAATTCTGTCGATTTTGATAGATAACGCGGAGATTGTAGAATTGTTTTTTAATAACCTGAGATTTAAACCGTAGATCTTTATCTAATATCAACCCTAAACTTTTGACTTCAGTATGAATTCCCACTTCTACGCCGTCTATTTCAAGTTTAATGTCTCTTATCAGTGAATCATAAATATAAGAACTGCATAATAAAATTTCCTTAGATTTGTTTGGGTTTAGTTTTAATGAGTGATCAGACGAGATGACTGACGTTAAACTCAAATCTTTTTTATCCTTTCACATGCCTGTTTAACATCTAGCCATGGAAAAGAAAAATATAATCGTGTATCATCGACGTAAAAGTGAAAATTGACATGTCGGAGTGAAGTATGGAAGTTTGATATATAAATTGCAAATAATGCCGGATTAGTATAGAACCATGAGGTACTCCCGATTGTAAAGGTAGAGATTCAGAAGTGTTTTTCTTTGTATATTACCGCTTGTTGACGATTTGCTAAGAAACTCCTGAAGAAGCTAACAGCATCTGGCGAAAAACCGCAAAAATGTAGAATAGAGAGAAGTAGATCATGATTAACCGTATCAAATGCTAGCAGTATAAGTAGCTTTGCCATTTTCTTATCGTACGCTGTAGTGATATCATCTGTGATTTTAGACAATGCACTAGCACAACTGTGGCCTCGTCTAAACCCTGATTGTGTTCCAGTAAATACATTATTCTCCTATATAAAAGTGCGTAGCTGACTATCAATTACTTTTTCTAAGACTTTGGTTAGGACCGGGGGGGGGGTAGATATAGGGTGCAAGCCCAGTCAGTAGGATATACGGAGTTTGTTATACAAAAGTTGACGATGTGAGTCGCAATTGGGAGAAGGCGAGGCAATGTGTTTTGTAATTCCATCATGACCAGAGGTTAAGAGTAACCTAAGTTCTGCGTGGAAGGTCGAAGTCAGGTGACGTCTTCCTACATTTTAGCATTTCTGGATTGGTCTTGCTATTTTGCATCTTCTGCCACTGGGTGGTCATGAGAAAGTTATCTGCTGTCAGTTCCAATGCAATTTTTGATGGTGGCTACTGGTAGTTGGGGGTTGCTGGTGATTTTTGGGTATTCCTTTAGTAATGAGTTTTTTCGCCGTGGGTCTAGAGGGAAAATGTGGCTTAAGACCGATAGCTATTCTGTTGGTGTGGACTTTAATTGTGCCATATATTAGGAGCATCGTAGTATTAAGTTGAGTATCAACAAGTCTGGTGTGTGGGCTGTTTAACCACATAGGAGCACAGTGTTCTGCAGCCCAGTACACTAGTAATTATGTATGAGGTAATTTTAATCACTTAGTTTTCTCATCAGAGACCATGTTTTTCGACTAGACCTTGTAAAGCTCAAGAATTCAACTGTGTTGTGCCATTTATCTCTTCTTGCTCTGTCTTAGCTATGTAAATCTTTATCTGCGATATTTTGGTTGCCGTTTCTAAGTATTCTTGATAAAGTTCTTCATCACTTCAGCCAAGAATATACTCTTTTCTGAAACCTCTATGTTTCTTTGCTATTGAGATTAAGGCTTTGGCAGATTTTTCATAATTTTTATATGTTAATGGTGCATACCTTAAGTTGACTTTGTTAAAGTTCCAGCGTGGAGTAGAGGTGATCAATGGGATTTGAGTACCGATTTCGTATATAATTGGACTGTGTTGACTGTGGAGGAAATCAGAGAGTACTTTCCTTGTAGTTAGCAACGGTTTACTGTCTTGATCTTTGCTTACTATTCTTGCCTCTGTGAGACAGATCTCTTGCATTGAGTATTAGTGACAAGTGATGTCTTTCAGCCTAGCGTCTTCCCATTTATATCATTTGTTCTGTACTTCCAGTCTTGATAATGGATGTTAAAGTTTCCCACATAAATAGCTAGATGCTGTCGTGGGTGTATGATCTGACGTGACCAAGTGCTGTTTGGTGGTTTATAAATATTTACGACTTCAGTATTTCCTATTTTTGCGACAATAATGTGTATGTTGTCGTTTGTGGAAGCAGAAATGAAAAAAGCATTATCTAGAGTATTTCGGACATAAAAGACATTACCGTTTGCATGGTGGTAGGTGGCACTCAAAGGTTTGTAACCAGTGACCCCGCCTCTGCTTTTTAATTGATTATCATCTGCAGCATAAGTTTCTGGTATGACTACCAGATCGATTTTGTTAGTAAATAACAGTTTTAACAGAATCTCGCTTTTTGATCTACTGATACCCTCGATGTTTGTTTGACAAACCCAAACAAAACGAGATTATTGGAAAACCTACTCTTCTATCCTACTGATATTATAGGATTATGTTAAAAAATATTGATGAACCCATGTATCTGATATTGATGATGTCATAATTATCTTAATGGTATTAGATGATCCGAGCAAATCTAAAGGTTTTGCAAAAACTAAAAGATTTTAAAAAAATAAATTTGTTACACTTTTTGCCAGTGGAAAAAGGAAAAGTACGACATCTAACTTTAAGAGTCGATATTTTATCATTCAAAACTGACTCAGATCAAAAAGTGTAAACATTAACTTAAATTGGCTCTGTCTTGATGTGATAACAGAGTCTTAATCTTCCTATTACTACAGTTATGCTAATTCACAAAACTTTTTAGAGCGGACTGCCCCCAGCGACGTGCTTCACGTAGCAAAATCTCTTGCTGCTGACAATCCTATTTTCCACTTCTACTGGATGGAAGGATTACGTGCCAGTACTATAAGAGGGCAAGTTAATGCATGTCGCGTCTGTTACATACGTCTTCAGCAACTAAAGGCGAAAACAAAACTTTATAGAAACTGAGGACGTTTAATAATTTTGGTGAATTGAGCTGCTATTAGTTACGCCACCGTTAGTAACACCACTTTTATTTATTTACGTTCTCAATTTCTTCAGGCGAAATAAGCGTTTATTGAACAATCGTTTTATTCCATTTTACGACATATATAATTTAGGATGTTGTTTGGATCGAAGAAATTTTCCTTAGAGGTTTTAGTGTCTCAGTGAGCAAGAAACCGAAGTTGCAGTTATGAATTATTTCAATAGTCAGAAGATAACTGACGCTTAGCTTTTCAATTATAAAGGGATCAATTAACATGAGCGTGATAGTATATTGAGGGGTTTACTTGAAATGTAGTTGTAAAATCTAAATTAATCTATATGAAGGGCATATCGATAGAGTTTTTATCTTTTATTTCGTTCTGTTTCTTATGTAAATATTTTGAGCAACCAACAGAAGCGGCTGAAACCAATTTTGGTCAAGATGAATCATTTGTTTTTTCATAGTTATCTATTTTGCTATTTTTATTTATTAGAAAAACCTCACCTTGACCTAGTTTAAAATGAAAGTGAAAATCAAAAATTTTAATTTTCTAAAATAGTTCAGAGCTATTAATTGTGAAAAGCGGGTCAATTTAAGTATAGAATGGGGTCGCATATTTGTTTAATAATAGCTGCAGTAGGCTAATTTATGTTTCTATGCAGTTTTCCAGAATCTCTGGATATTTCTGTTGTCGTTGACGTATTCATTATTTTCTTCTCTTAGCATTAAAATTTATTTTTGCAAAGTTTTTCTAATACATCTTAATATTGAAATTAGATCATGACGTCTTTAATGTGTGTTTTTATAAATGACTGTTTAAATTTAGATTAACTAAATTTTTCATATCAGAAATGTAAAGGACTCAAGGTCCTTAGAGTTAAATATTAATTCAATCCTGCTTTACTAAAACTCGCTTACAAAATAACAATAGCGTGAGTAGGTGTAGGTGGTAGTGCTCTTAACTAAAGAGGTGTATCGGAAGTAAAGTTAATTTATTGTAAAAGCAGAGGAAAATAGAAAATCAATACGGCCAAATTGCATTATCAAACTTAGCATCGAGGTACAGATGCATCAGCGACATTTCCAGCGACTAGAAAGTGATTAGGTTGAGTGTGTAGAGCAGTTGTGCTGCTGGCTGCAATTGTAATAAAATAAATGTCTATCTCATGCCGTCTGTTAGTGATTATCATTCACTTTGGCGACGCATTCACCCTAAATTTTCTATTCGAAATTTATTGAGATATCACATTCGGATTTTTGGTCGTTTTGGTTCATTTATCGCATTATTTTATTATGGATGCATTAAAAGTATGTTTGCTATATTTATTTAAACGGTTACAATGTTAAGATCGATAAAGTAATGCTTTTATGTCAAAAAAAGGCGTTTTAAATATAGAAATGATCTGTTGAGCATTATATTTGATGTTATTTTTGGAAGTACATACAACTCTGGCACATGCGAGAGTTATTTTCAAAATTGTTACGTTTTTCTTATACGCATTGTGTATCAACTTATAAAAATAGCTATTGATTTATGTAATATTTATATGGAATCTGATGGAATCTTTTTGTATATGAATCGTTATTAAAAAAATAGAAAAATTATTGACGCCTAAAAACTTCAAAGACAAATAGAATTGTCTTAATATCAAGTCGTTAATATTCTTAAGTATCATTTTTTCATGCTCATTGTCCCATTTGAAACTTCAACAGATGTTTATGAAATATAAAGGGTGTTCGGGTACGTTGTTCCGCCTTGTGGCCACATTGTACAGCAATGGGCAGTACAGTGATTTCGGATTGAACTTGCTGTCATTCTAATTGTAAAAGGAAGATTGATTATCTAAATCACTTGCACTTCCTGCAACTATTACTTGTTTAAAATCGAATTTGTTTCGTCATGTTAGGGTTTTTTCCCTTTTACGCTTGATTTATCAATTATCAGTTTAGTTGCTTGGAAATTATTTATTTTTTTTCTATTGAAAATGTTACATACTTAGAAATGATTCTAATTAATAATATGTAAATACTTATTTAATAATAATAATAACAGAAAAAAGGGTTTTCCAAATGTTAAAACAATAGCATAATAAATTCTTGTAATTCAATCAAAAAGCAATATCATAGCTGTGAATACTTCGTCTTTTTGAAATATCGCACCGCAATACGAAATCGCAATTAAGAACGTACGTGTAAATCAACAAGCGAGTGCAGCTATAAAGAATTTTTGATATTTTGTATTTGAATTTCTATTTACAACAATAAAGAGCTTTGTTTATTTTATTTATTTCTGTTATAAATTATATACAGTACAGGAGATAATTTAAAAAAATGTTTAAAAAGTAAGTATAATGAAGCGAGCTTTATTATCAATATTTTTTAAACAATTATTTTTAATACTACCCCAAGAAAAAAAATTTAAATTTATCTAAGTTTGATATTTAAGAGGAACTGATAGTTGCCCATCATATTTCTCTTTATTTAGATGAGTCGCCGGGATTTGAACTCGATATGAAGGGATATATGTCGGATTAATCTTAATAATAATTATTGTAAATGAATTAAATAAAAACTACAATTACAAACAAGGAAGTACTGAGTACCTTTTGTTAGAATTCAAGGATTTCTTTGAAAAAAATCCTTTTATAAAATCTTAAATATTCAAGCGTGGTGCATTTATGACGCACCCTAAAGCACTGCCAAAAATTCTTCTTTTCTATAAATAGATTAATTAGAAGAATTTTGATTTATTTTTACACAGAAGCTGCAAAAAAGGGGCTTCTTAAATTATCACTAGGAAATAACATTGCATTATCTCTATCTGTGTTTTTTGAATTTTCCGGTTCATTACTTATGAAATATTAAGAAAAAATCTTATTTCTAGTGTGAGATTTTTGAAGATGATAAATCTCTTTCTAAAATAAATTTAGAATCTTCAATATTAATATGCTACTGACTTTGAGAAAAAAAAATAGTAAAACCATTAAATGTTGTGTAATCAAGTTCAAACAGATCGTAAAAGTAATAAAAGTTAGTAAGTTTTCATCTGCTAATACCAGTTATAAATCTTGTTGGAAATTTAGTATTAAATATTCTAACATACTTTTGAGGTTATAAATAATTGACCTCTAGATTTATTTATCAATTTTTAGCTAAATAACAAAAAAAAAATTAAAAAATCTTATTATATCAGGAAGAACAAGATCATTATAGAAATGACACGCTACGTCCTACAACTTTAGATAAGTATTCTAAGATCGTAAAAATCGTGAGAGATTTGATGTTCTATATTCTCATACTACTAGGTCAGTAGATATTTTGAAAGTGACACTACCATATCTTTTCTATTGCACACAAGTGTCAAAAGCTGGCCAATACAAAATATAATAAATTTTGATCTATCAGCAGTTTAGCTCAAAGCCTTCTTACCTTATGTTGGCCAAAAACGTTGCTTAAAGTCAACTTCCTGATTTACAGAGCAGAAAGACATTAATTTGCCATAAGTTGTATTGGTGGTTTGATGCAAGCTATTATAGTTGGAAATTAAATTAAATTTTTGCGTAAATCGTTACTTTCATTTATGAACAGAACTATGGATGTAAACGGTTTTGAGTTTTTAATTTAGTCTTATAGATTGATAATGTGACGTCTTTATTCTTGAAAGATCGTAGATCTGAACTTCATGCTTTAATGTAAAACGGTTTTATTTGATCTGTTGAACACATAATAAAAAGTAGTTTTTAAGATTCAGATTTAGACATTTAAGACAATGAAGATATGGTACTTCCAAATAGTTGCTCTAAACGCTGCATGACCTTCTTATTGATAAACTGGATTTCCATCTTCTTTAAAATCTGTGTTTAGATTTGATATAAAAGTAACTCCTTTTTTATATTTGTCTGTATTTGCCTAGAAATCAAATACACTCCCTGATACTTTCTGCTTCTAATACTTAAAAGGCTTTAGACTTTACTTATACGTACTGATACTTAACTGCTTTCTAGTTTTGGTCAAATCTACTTGCTAAAATATACCCATAGTGCTATCTACCTGCATTTTGCACTGAATTCTTTCTTCTTCTCCTTACGTTACATACTTCTGCATATTCTAAAAAGCTATTGCAAGAATCAATTCTAAAGTTATAGCTGCTGTTTTAGTAAAAGAGTTTGATCTACTATGCACAACTGCTAATGCAGTAGATTTGGAGATGCTTGAATAGAAAGAAAGACAAGATGACAAATCCGCACCTGCTAAACACTATTTGTTTTCCTTTCTTACGTAAAATTCCTCAAATTTGGCTTGTTATTGTCACTCAAATAATAATCTATATCTGAGTAATAAGAATAAAGGAATATTCAAGCACCAATAGCTGTCAGAAGTACCTTACCGAGTGTAGAGATAATATTGTTTATAGATACCATAATATCGTTGCAGATTCGGACAAAAAGATTTGCGGATGCTCAATTACCATTATGTATACCATTATATCGTTAAAGTTTACCTATTTTTAGTGTACAAGATGAGTTTTTCAGAAAAGCATGTATTGAAGAAGTAGAGTGTAGTTTACAGGTTTAATAGATGCATTATAGATAAAAGAGTTTAGAAAAAAAGAGAATCTCAATTAATTGACATAATCTCTATTTCTGCAACATTCTGTTGACATGATCATATTTGTTTTCTTCATCATCTGTGCACATTATGATAGAACTCAAAGTTGAAGATAAGAGAGTTCATTGCTACAATGAATTAAAGAAATACGCTTGCTTTTATTGTCAAAGTTGAATCTCTTTTGTTTTACTAAGTAGTAACTAAGTATTCGAGCATTTGGCCATGTGTAGCTGTCGAAACTTCACACAGAAAATTGTTCTAATGTTTTTTTTAAAAAACCCATAGATTCTGCTTGAATTATTGTCATTTTCAAAACAGCTACTTACGACTTTTGGTTTTTCTTCTTTAGTCCTTTTGCTATCTTTTTTTCTTTGATTTGTTGTATGAGTAGCTATCGCTCTACAAATACAATGAGTAGGGCATCATATAATAGTAAGTTTTTATTTTAATAATTCTTCAAGCAACAATCAAAATCGTGTATGTTCTACTCAATTTGAATTGTTGCACCAGAAATGCAAACATAAACTGTTTCGGTAGAACCAGAAATAGAAATAACACAAAAGATATACAAACAGCACTAAACAAAGCAAAAGACATAGAGACAACTGGACCTGGTAACTTACAAATGGACCTACAGAAATACGGAAGAGAAATAATAGTAGAATACATAAAACAAATTTTAATAAATAGAAAAGGGCAAAAACATCCCAGGAACGAAACCTCTTATATCGCCTTTATTTATAACCAGTGGAAATGCAAGAAGCATGATCATGACGAAATTAAAAAAATCGAATATTTCGAGAATTACTTAAGATATAAAAATCGAATATATCGAGAATTACTCGAGATATAAAAATCGAATATATCGAGAATTACTCGAGATATAAAAGTCGGATATTTTGAGAACTACTTGAGATATAAAAACTTAAATTTCATAGTCGTATTCAGTGTTAAAGACCAAGTCGATATTATATATATTAATATCACCATGTCGAAAAGTATATGAGATAT
>VTPC01001200.1:0-14601 GCA_011009095.1 Ignelater luminosus
TCCAACTCGTTTCACATCCCCCCTATTCTCCAGACTTGGCTCCCTCGGACTACTATTTGTTCCCCAATTTGAAGAAATATCTGGCGGGAAAAAGATTTTATTCAAACGAGGAAATGATTGCAGAAACGAATGGCTATTTTTCAGACTTGGACAAATCCTATTATTCAGAAGGGATCAATAAACTAGAGCAGCGTTGGACGAAGTGTATAAGCCTAAAAGGAAACTATGTTGAAAAATAAAAAAGGTTTACCCCAAACAATTAAGTAGTTTTTATTTATTTTTGCACGGACTTTTCAAACGACCCTCGTATATGAATTTTTTAAACTTTGTTTAAGTTAAAAATAATTTGGTTGTATTTAAAGATATGCGTATAGCTTATTGTTTAATAATTGAGTTAAAACTGTTTGAGATAAACAAATCATTAAACAAGTAGAACAGGCTCATAACGTCGGCCAATTGTTATTTCGATTGCTTTAGATTTTCATGTTATCATTACAGTAATTTATCAAAAATTTGACAAAAAATAAGGATACTATTAAAATATGTCATAAGTAATGTAAAAAACATGTAAGATCCGTACTATTATTTAAATATGCCATATATCTATAAAATATATAATCTGAAATGCATTATACATAAATCGATTGTAGTACTTCCAAAAATCATTTCCTGCCATCACTCAAAAGTTACGTATTCATCTTTAGCTAGATGCGAAGTGACAAAGACATCTACACCATCAACAACGTACCTACAATAATGTACAAATTGTGTTTTAGGAAAAACTGTCTTCACATTATTGTTATATATCATAGCTATAAACTTTTATAGCGCAACGCTTGTTACTTTTATTGCATGAATTTCCTTTTCTGAAATCTAAGCTTTTGTTTAAAAAATAAAACTATCTTTTCCTCAAAATTGGATCCCATTCCAATAATATAGAAAGCCGCCAAGATTCTTTCGTTGTCTTGGAATTCATTCTATTGCGTCACCAAACTTTTAATATTTACACAAAATAAAAGATATTTTCCAGGGTAATAATATTTTATAAAAAAATTAATATTTTGTCACATCTTGTGCAATAAAAAATAAATATTTTCGGCGTAAATAATTTAGATAATTTTGATGAACTACAGAACTATTTATGCCATTACTAACAGCTTAAATACTTTATTCTGTCTAATACACTTAATCTACCATCATAAAATGTATATGGAACTTCTTATCAGTTGTTAGTAGCAAATATGTTTCAAAAAACATAATAAAGCCATCCGTTGTTTTCTTTTATCTCTGCCCAGCGTAATAATATCGTACAAAAATTGAGTTGTAAATCTATATAATCCCTTTATTTACTGCAATAATACATATTATTAGTATAATGACTGTAAGAAAGGCTTTGCTGCTTTTCACTTACCCCAGATTCTTAAAGAGTCTTCAACGAAAAGTTTACTCGGTTAATTAATTACAGTCGAGAATTTGCATGTAACTTTGGCTTTAATTTCCAAGTTCAGAAAATGCGGTTTGTATTGGGGGGAACATGCGTCGCTTCAAACCATTTTAAAGATGTTAGTTGTTTGCTATCAGCATTTCAACTGAATTTCTTAGGAGTTCCTTGCAAAATTAATCTTTTATTCACGTTTTACTGTTTGATCTGAAACCGAAGATTTTCTTTATTGTAGATAACAAAAGCTATGACGTTGTTGATTTCCTATTTTATATTGTTTTGAAAACTTATTTGTTTGTAATTTTGGCTAAGTAATTTGTATAAAAGCTTTTACATTTGATGTGGGAAGAAATGGGTCGTGACAAATGAATTTCGTATTAGAAGTATATTTTTTATCGTCATTTAAGAATGTAAAATATTGCTTCTTCTTAAGTAAAACCTTTAAACGGAATTATTTTGTAGGTATGTAGGTATGTCGTTTGGTTAATGTAAAGATAAATTTTAGTAAATCTGCTACGGTTTCTCATTCTAATTTAGTTTAAAAAATTCATAGGCGGTCAGTACCATGGTTTGCAGCATTATATCACAAATACATGTTACTGGCGTAATACTTAAACTTGCTTTCATAAGTTCAATAGTATAGATTTGGTTTGCAAGACATGTGCAACCAAATAGTTACACGCGTTTGCGCATTAGCAAGTAACACTTCTTATTTCGGCTGTTATGCATAAAGGCGTGTATTGACTTTTGCAAAGGAGTTCATACCTAATTTTACTTGCGAAGTTAACTCACCTTAAGCCGTTGCGATCGAAACCAGGCGCTGTCGGTTTTGGCCAAGCTCAGAAGACGAAGTTGAGCAGGCTCGCTCCATTTAGACGGAATTTTTCGTCAAGTTGACTGTGAAATCTTCTTGGGTGGACTATAAGCCTTATTATTGCACTGATATTAACTATATGTATCGTATATAATAAAACTTGCAGTTCCGTTCATCTTGTTTAATCCCAATTTGTGTAATGGCAGTTCGTCTAGTTTCATTTGTCTAATGCATATTTGTTTAATAGTTTACTTTGTCTAATTCTAGTTTGAACAATACAATAAAGAAATCAAGGTATGAGTCACAACCATTTGCTCTGACTGATTTTAAACTTGCTTCTATAAATACAAACCAACAGATTTTTTCCGAACGTTAAAAACAAAAGATGCTTCTTTCATCTTGGGCAAGATATTTACAAACAAATATGTTTGTTAAGAGAGAAGGAAAAATATGAAGAAGTTAAATTTAACAAGCATTATTAGCGTGGGCATTTTTAACACCGACAGAAACGTCGCGTCATGGTCTAAGATACTTGAATTGCTGTTTCCAGAAGAGTCGAAAACCTTAATAAAATATTTTGAAGACGTTTACTTAGTAGATAAGGTTATCTGGTATTTTACACTCTTAGCTTTTTATTTATTAGATTCGAAAGATTCAATATTTCTTTGATAATGAGTTTACTGCTTTTCCTTAATCTTCTGCAAATTTGGTGAGGCACAACACTTACAGTGCAGTCGTAAAGTTTATTCTGAGATTATCGAACAGGTAATTAAATTTTTACACATAATTTAGCATCATCAGCACAATCAGAATTATGATGTCATTGATTTTTCGAATAACACTTCTCAGTTTTTCAACACGTTTTCTAAAGGCTTTATTGCTCCATAAAATTACCTAGAAGTTGATGAATAACCATAACTATTTTACTTGGGTTGCAGGTTCTAACGCTATAATTATTAAAAAGTGAAATCGTTTAAAAGGACATCAATCCAAACTGAGAACGTAGCTCTTCAATGGATGGCTTGAGAAAGCAAACCTTTTGGATATGGGCCAAACTTGTATTGAGTCTACTTAGACAGCAGAAAAAAATGGTGAAGATGTAAATAAATAACAAACAATAAGAAACACAAACTACATACTAACTGTACATAAAACAAATAAATGAATATAAATGAAGAATGCATATAAATAATGTAGATCTCTAACTAAATATAAACAAATACACAGCTAAGCTGTAAGCCAGGTTTGTAATATTTTAAGTTGACAATGCGATGAGTCAAGCAAATAAATATTATAAGATTTCTTCTTTTTCTTCTTTTTTCCTTTTTTTCTTCTTTTTCTCTTTCTTCCTTTTTGTGTAGCTTCCTAGAAGTACCATTTCAGTGTTTTATAAGTGTCAGTACAATGATAGGGTTGCTAGTCCTACGCATTGTTAGTCGGGTCCTGTATGAGTGCCTCGATTCCTCAATCACTTCGGTTCAAGCCATGTTGCGAGTTTCCAGTCCCTTTTGTAATATTCTTCTTTAAGTATTAACTGGTTTTTTATTTTCTTCTTAACAAGGGTGTTGAACTCTAGTGCTTGTCGTGAAATGTTATCTAGTCGTTTTTGAAGGGTAGGTCCAACCTAGATCCATTTTCATTTCTTAATTGTTTTTTCTATTTGTTTTTCTTCAGTGATGAGCCACAGTTGTTCGTTCGTTATCCGTTCTGTCTAAATTATGTGGTTTACTACAGTAAGAATATATAGAAAATAGAAAATATCTTAGTGATTAGTGACCCATCGGTGGCCCAACCATATATAAAATCGATATGCCACCTGTAATACTAGCCTTTATACAGTCGAAGACGGACGTGGGCGAGGAAGGCCTAGAGTAAGCGGTAGATGATAGAGATTGCAAGATCAAGAGGGCGCCAGCTGCAATAGAAAGTCGGTGACCTAATTTTGAATGAAAGACCCTACGGCTGATTTTCGTTTCTAGGTCAATAGGCGAGATGTTCGAGCAATACACAAAGAAACGAAATTGAGATTATACTGCACCCTCTTTAGTTACTTCTATTCTAGAAGTATGCTCAGAACAAAATAAAAGATAAAGATAAGTTAATAACATCTATTAGCATACTGTGAAAGAATACAAAAAGCAGGTTACAGCAGTCCTGGTTACACTGTTTGATAAACTTATTTACAAGCACAGAGAAATGTCAGATAGGCACATAAAAATACATAAAATATAAATACACATAAAATGGAACTGGCCGCATTAAATTATTAATATTTACGGCTTAGCAACCAAGCACACTGCATAAAATGCTGGTAACATAAAGGCAATACAAACATTTACACAGTGGATCATCTGTAAATATTATAACTTTAGCGGTCACTTATGAGAGAAGCATGAATGTTATAACGTGGAAAATATAAAAGAAGTAGCGATAATCTAATTGAATTCGTCACCTGCAGGTGTTAGGCATTTAATCTTGACTCGCAATATTTATTTAAGTAAATCGTTTAACAAGAACAATTTGACAAAGTTATATAGTAACAAGAATTTGCTTTATCAACACCTAACATAAATAAACGATCAAGACAAGCATTGACTTTATAAATCTTGTTCTTAAAAGCAGAAATAAGAAAATTGATAATATCTCGGAACAAATTCGTTAAGTTACAATTCGATAAACAACGGATTTCTATTAATTAAACAATGGCATAAGGCTTTTCACCACTGTGAAACGATACGTCGAATTTTTCACTATCGAGAAAGGATCTTCTGAGGTTTTTCACCACTATGAAGCAATGATTCAGTAATCTTGATTGTAGATTACCTTCTTCCAAGGTAGCTGATAACGAAACGAGATTATGCAGATATATACGCATATAATTGCGTCTATACGTTGACAAGTTGTAAGCGTCAACTTTGCTCTTTTATAAAAGATATATATAAAAGGGTAAAAGTATTTACCATATAACTGGAAGTAATTCAATAAAAAACCAATTTGTTGGCACGGAAAATACCTAACTTACGGCACTGGTTCACACAAAGTTTAACTTACAGATAATACATTAGTTTTGTAGAAATAGACGGCTTCCACATACGTTAGTAATTTAAAGAGATTGTCTTTCAAATGTTCAGATATTACGAGAAAAATAACGGTACGGTAGTTTAATGAGAGTTCGCTGTAAATTCGTTTTGTAGGTCTGCCCAGCGGGCGAGGATTTTAGAGATGAGGGATGATAGCCACACATCTGGTGTACTCCAGGTATTGTCGGAAGGATATTTAGCGATGACAGAATTTATTCACGATGTTTACACTCAGGAAACACTTGCGAAATTACTCAAACTCAAAACTTTACAGGGGAAGAACACAGAAGAATCGTGTTTCTTCTTCAATAACTCTTGTTGAACTCCCTCAAGTTCTGTTGCGAAAATGCATAATTCTCAACCCCCCGAAAGGGTGGGTCTAACAAATAATTGGTTGATCAACATTCATGACGACAGGTCAACCAATAAAATAATTCGAGAAGGGTGTGATTTACCTAGAAATTCGAACGTTGCACTCTGCAATTATAGAAAAAATTTATCTTGTCCATGCCAGACAAAGTGACAGTTTTATGGTTTAAAGGAACATAAAATCAAAAGATAAGAATACAAAATTTGTTGAATTGCAAAAATTAAATCTTGAAAGTACAAATTCGGAGGCAATTTTATTTTATGCAAAGCCCTAATGTATCTCTAATTTAACATTAAGAAAACATTTTTATACGAGAATTCTAAAAAAATTTAACGTTCCCAAGACATAAATTTAACAATGTCAAGGGGCATTAAACCAAAGGACTTTTATGCTACAGAGAGACAATAAGGTTAATTTCTAAAAAGAATAGTGTATTTACAAAAAGTAAATATTGAAAATAATAAAACCATATTTTGTTATTTACAGAAATAATTAACACGTCAAGGGAAGACTTCATTATCTCGGAATCTTCCTAACACGTTAAGGGAAGATTCATTTATTTCTGAATTTTCCTAACAAAGCCTTTACTGTAAAAACTGCCTTATAGGCCAGTGCTGAACGTTGTTGAAGAACCCAGTGCTTACTATCCTCTAGAATGTCTTTCTCATATACTTTAGCTCTAGTCTCGAAATTTCTCTGATAAAGATGGACTTGATTGGTGCCAAAATAAGAAAAGAAAACTTTCAGTCAAACCATAATAGATACCAGGGATGACCCTTTCAGCAGCTTCAGCACTGCTATAAACGTACACTGTATCATTTTGCTTGTTTAGATCATCTTTAATTGTAAAGATCTCTCTTCTTTGTAGAAAACACTCTTCAGTACAATAAAGTTCCGTGATAGAATTTATGGTTAGACTTCTTTAATAGACAAATCTCGAGTTTAGTTAAAATTTTGTAAGAAAATGAGTCGTCTAACAAACATTTTAATTTATCATGCACTATCAATTTTCCCTTTTATACGAGGTGTGTGAGAAAAGTAATGAGACTGGCAACACTGCGGAAGATCTGGCAACGTTGTGTCTACTGGTCTGTGCTAAACCGGTTTGTTTATCGCTTCCACTTCCTCAGTCCGAGTTACAACTCCGTACAGCTAACACATTATTTTTGACAGCGCCATCAGTGAAGCTGTGTTTTTGTTGTGTGTTACAGAAATGGGGCATCGGAATTTAGAGCAACGTTGTGCAATAAAGTTTTGTGTTAAACTTGGTGAATCCGCGAATGTGACTTTTGAAAAGTTGAAACAGGTCTATGGGGAACAGTGCTTATCAAGAGCACAAGTTTTCCGCTGGCAATGATCATCTTTGGACGGCCAAGAACACGTTGAAGATGAACCTAGCTCAGGGAGACCTTCAACTTCAAAATCTGACGAAAACGTTGAACGTGTGAGGGCTCTTGTGAGATCAGACCGTCGTTTAACAATAAGGATGATGAGTGAACAGTTAAATTTAAACACTTTCACCGTGCATCAAATTTTGACAGACATTATGACAATGCTCCATGTCACACAGCAATTTCCATCAGTGAATTTTTGACCTCAAAACGCATTACTGTTGTTCCTCATCCCTCCTATTCACCTGATTTGAGTCCTTGTGACTTTTGCCTTTTTCCGAAATTGAAATATGTTCTAAAAGGACGTTATTTTGGAACTCTGGAGAACATTCAAAAGACTGTGACCGGCCAGTTAAAAGCCATACCAGTTGAAGACTTCCAGCGCTGCTACCAAGAGTGGGAACAACGACTTTGCCGGTGTATAGCTGCCCAAGGGAACTACTTTGAAGGGGATAACATTGTTGTTTGAAAAAAATAAAAACTTTGGTTAGTATGAAATCAGTCTCATTACTTTTCTCACATACCTCGTATTTAATGTTACACATAATGGTGAAAGTAAATTAAAACATAAAGAAATAAAATGATTTAATTGATACTAGATTAATTCCACAAGCTGCTTTATATTTAAACAAACAAATTGCTAATGAATTAATTTATTGACTTTAAAACCAGATTAGATGAGAGAACAGTTACGTAGCCTTAGCTTCTGTGCTAGAAGCAACTGGAAGCAATCATGATGCTCCAGTAGCTAACATGAGGATAAACCAGGTTTCTGCAACTTTGTAAACCTCCCAAATCACGTGTACTTAATTAAGTGTGAAGCAAGTAATAATTTTACAATTAGCTTAGCAGAAACTAATTTATCGACAAGGATTACTACGTAAAAATGTAAAGCCAGATTGAAAACTTTATCATCCAAATAGTGTTTGAAAGGTAATTGGTAGGGACAATGTTACTAGCTAGCTGGCATCTTAAAACAACAAAATTTAAAGTATTTGTCAATTTAGTACATTTTTCTAAAGTCTAGCGTGATGTCTAAACGACAATTTCATTCACGTTCTATCCAAGCTTATATGGTCATAAAGAGTTAAAACTTTTCTAGATTGCACTTGGTGGAGTGGATGTTTTTTAAGAAAAAGTTGGATAACATCATTTTGTTTATTCTCAACTTTACAACCTCACTGTACAGCACATGGTAATTACAAAAGCTAGGGCCTTCTACTAGATTCTATAACGGGGTTTACACGTTTAAATTATAAATTTACCGTTTGCGCAAATTTCTAATTAAGTGAATTAGCAAGTTCTCAATAATATGCCGCTTTATGTAAAACAGATGTTAACTAGCGTTTGTGTGTTTGTCCGATATCTTAAATTAATATGGTGTCAGGTTTGTCAAACAAAACATTATTTATTTTTAAAGACCTTTCTGGCAACATATTTTTGGCCTGTTTAGTACGAGGTCTGTTCAAAAAGTATCGCGAATTTTGAATTTCCGCGGGTTACGTATATTCGATTTTTGATTTTTTGTGGTGTTATGTTGGTACTTATGTCCCTCACTTATGCCGACAAGTTCGGCCATTATGAATGTTCAGTTAATTTTTGACAGCTGTTTTGCTTGGACGTGTTTTGGCTCGTCTTCGATTTTTGCCTATTCCAAAAAATGGATCGAAGAATCTGCATCAAATTTTGTGTGAAAAACAAAATTAAGTGCGCGGACGCATTTCGAATGTTGACTATGGCATATGGTGAAGCTACCTTGGACCGAAGCAACGTTTATCGGTGGTACAAAATGTTCTCAGAGGGCCGAGAAGATGTGAACGACGAAGAGCGTGCTTTTGGTTTTGCTTACAGTTTTCTTCGATTGCAGGGGCGTGGTGCATCATGAGTTCTTGCAACAGGGTAGAACGGTCAATAAGGAATATTACCTGCAAGTTATGCGCAATTTGGGCGAAGCAATCCACCAGAAACGCCCGGATTTGTGGAAGAACAAAAATTGGCTTTTGCACCATGATAACGCCCCTGCTCACACATCGTCGCTTGTGCGCGAATTTTTGGCCAAAAACAACACACTAATGATGCCGCATCCACCGTATTCCCCAGACCTGGCTCCCTGTGACTTTTTCTTGTTCCCGAAACTAAAGAGGCCCATGAAAGAACGACGCTACGCTGCGATTGAGGAGATAAAGACGGCATCGAAGGAGGAGCTGAACAAGATCACAAAAAATGATTTTTTGAAGTGCTTCGAAGATTGGAAAAAACGTTAGCACAAGTATATAATATTTGATGGGGATTACTTTGAAGGGGACAAAATAGATATTCATGAATAAATAAATAATTTTTGAAAAAACACAAAATTCGCGATACTTTTTGAACAGACCTTGTATACCACGCTGTCATATTTCTAATACTATAATCAATAAGATTCAATAGACAATGCGTGATTGAAACTGTATTTTCTGATTTTAAGTATACTGTAGAAGATAAGCAAAATAAGCTAGTAAATAATTTGAGTCTCACATCACATGTTATATTAATGTTATAACTAGTTGAAATATCCTTAAACGGAACACTAAGAGATTCTTTTCTTTCCTTTGTACGGCTTAAAATTGCAGGAATTAAATAACAAGTGCTTACTTATCTTACTTGTATAAAATATTAACTAATAAGATTGTTTACAACCATTTTATCAGATACTTTTAATAATAGCAGTAGCTTCTGATTAATTAATAGCTGTTTTATGAATAATTTGCAGGGGGTAACTTACTCAACCAAATAATAATAATGTAATTAAATAAATTATTGATTTTATCATCTGTTTATTCAATGTAAATTAAAATGATATACTGATATTTCAAATTAACAAACAGATTATGTTACGGTTTGGTTATACTTTTTCCATTATAACCTTTGTCAACATTTTTTTTAATGTGAACATGTACGTATCTAACACCTCATTCCGTACTATCGACTCGCTTTATACATTAATTACCTCTTAACCTAATGTAAATTACACGAGATTCTATCCGTTACTGGAGCATTAATAGTAAAACCTTTATACCTCCCAGACGTCTAACAGTGACGTTTTCATCGTTTAACGATATCGCTTTCCGTCTTAAGACGTATACTATATAATTCACAAGTGTATAGTTCCATTCACAAGCTTTTGTAAAACGAAATGTCGATATTGCCGAAGGAAGTCTTATCAAAATCATTTTCTATGCATATAAAAGCTTCTAAGATAGAATTTTATTATTTAAACATCGTTCGATTTGACTCTTTAGTACAGGCGACCTTATCTTCAATCCATGACTACTTTTCCCTTAGAATAAATAGCTTTTCATGCGTAGCTTTTCAAAATTCTTGTTATTGTTAATTTAGCTGTATACAATTAAGTTATATTACAAAGTAACTCAATTTTCTAAGGAAATTACATACTGAGCGTAACCACTTTAGTTTAATTTTAAGTTGTTAAATAGTATGTTAGTTTGACAATAGTTGTTTTCACCAGACGTTTACTGCTTACAACTTAATTTGTTATTTAAAACTAAACTGAAATAAATATTTTATTTTCCATTATTCTAGTAATTTTTTAGTTTGCCCTAGAAAAGCATTCAATTATTCTTTGGTTTATTTGAAATCTTTTAAACCTAATTGGATTTTAACTTTATTTGCCTTATACTTTTGGTATTTTTTTACTTTTTTTCTATTAGTTGTAATGTAATTTTTATTGTTTTTATTCTTATTTACAAGAAGTCTGCTGTTGTTGAGCAGGCTAGTATTTGCTGTGCTCTAAAATCCTATTAAATGAGGATTACATCTGAGCCATTAAAATCCTGCATTTTACTCTTTTAACTATTTTTAGTTTAATTAATGTTTATTTAATTTTATCCTGATGTATTGTTGTGTAATTTTAATTACTTTTGAAATACGGTTGTGATCAGAAAAATATCGCTCGTAAATTTAAAAATCTTGAAAGTTTTGTTAAAGATATCTAATACCATCCAATATCAAAGTGACCAGCCGTTTTTATACAGAAAAAGAAATAAAGTCACTTATGAAATTAATAAGCTGTAAATGGCTATGAACCCACCTTGTGTTACCTCCTTGCTTGCTAACTACTTGAAACTGTACAAGACACGACCTAACATTGGTGTATCTGATATACAAAAAAGCAACTTTACTAATTTCGAGTAACACAGGTAACAGAAGACATAGAATAATCTCGGTGTTTTTAGAGTTTTTGAATTTATACGTTTTGTTAACAGAAATCGTATTAGACGAGTTCACAAAAGTTTCAACTAACCTTCCAATATCAGCAGTATAATAAATGGAATTTTTTGAAATCAAAAATTTATAATATAAGATGTTTCATTTTAAATTAACAATTTGCGTCTCTTGATCACTTTATTATTAAGATTAGAATTTACGCGATATTAAGTTTTTTTTCTAAATATCAGGTGAAGAAAGAGTGAGAAGTTAAGAAAAACTTTGTAGGTTACGTTTTAAACGCGTGCTATATTGCTGTAATAAACAATGTGTCAGGAGCAAAAAGAAAGTATTAAGTAAAACATAAAGGTATTTTACTTAAAAACCAAAAGATCTTTGCTCTACACTTTGTATAGTCGAAGATAAATTCTAGAACTATTAGGCATGAATGATCAGTTGAAAAATTATGCAATTACCTCACCATTTCACTTTAAATGTAGATAACAAAATTTGCCAGTATTTATAATGCTCAACTCTAGTTATTTTCTTTTTCTTTTATAAAAATCGATGTCCATTTGCTCTTACCATTGTGTTTTCTTTCCATCAAGTTTTTTTATCACTAGAACGCTTTATAGATTCATTCGTGTTGTAAAGAATAGAAATTGTTCCAACCGCTAGATCTAGAATTTATGTTAGAATCCTGTGTGCCTTAGTCGAATGGTTTCAGTTATATTTGAGAGGCGGAAGCACGTTCATTAGGCTCTTCGGTTTGCTGAAGGGATCAGGCGAAACGCGACTCACGTCTTCATGAACGTGGGAGTGAGATTTGTCGGCAAAACGTTTAAAGAAACATAATCATTTGTCAGTTTCCTTGTTACGCAGATGTCATAACCTATAACTAACCTTGCTATTTGTACATACCTCCGCAGAGTCTACAGAATATTGATAAGCCTAGCACTGCTTTAGTTTCTATAAATCTCAGAATATCACAGCACTTTTACTTATCTCCGGTAGACAAGATTATTTCTATAATTACTTCTTGTGCGTGTCCCAAAGCCTTCGGTCGTTTTGAAAAATTTCATTCGGGACTCGAACTTGTATTTGTCAGATTACAAGTTCGTGTTTTTACCAGCATAAAATCCATTCGGCTGTGCACCTTTGTCAGCATTTGTGCAATGAACTGTCGGGTCAAAAAAAATATGATGACTGTACCTAACAGATTTCTCATTAAATCTTTGGTTTATTCATTACTGTAAAACTCAGTCGGCGCTGTTTAGTTAAGATTAAACAAGTAGAAAAAGTAATAATCAGAAACCTTTTGAAATTTAATTAAGGCGACCGCGTCAGCTTTTATTGATTCCCTCGTAATTACAAGAATGTGGTTTGTAAATTTTAAAAAGCACTGGCTATCTGTTTTGTATAATAACAATAAATTGTGTACAATATAATATAATGTACAGAAATATGTTTATATTAAGTTTGAATATTAACAGCCAAGGGTTTACTGATTCAATAAGCAATGAATATGTTTCGTTTTTTCGTTCTATTGTAAAATTTCGAAAAGGAGATATAAAAGACAGACCTGATAATATGAAGTGTAATCTTTTCTCATGTGTTTGCTGAGAGTAGGTTTCCCGTGCCATTTATTTCTCACAAGTCAGAAATGGCGACAAATAAAAAAAACTGCAAGGAATTTATTGGTAACGACACAACTATTTTTTCCTGAACTATAAAACAAATTAGTGATTAGTTAAATAAATACAACAGTTTAAGCCTGTGTGTTAATCTGGAAAAATTACTAAAAGATTAGATAAAAGGCGCCACTTAATTTTTACAAAAAAATAAAATGCAGAAACCTAGTGCAGAGTGGTTATCTTCTGATAATACTTATCACAGTTGTAAAAACCTGACTGACTGAAATCATCGATAATGGTGCGCATGGCACCGGCTTTAGAGGTCGTTCGACCTCTCTTAAGCCAGTTGGAATTGATCGTCCAGAGCGCAGCGTCCGTTATTGGTGGGAGTTGGAAGTGGAATCTTCGTTGTTTATCGTTGGGCAAGGCAGTAAAGTAGGCTTGGGAGACGATGTTGATGGTGGCGTCGCGGCGATTCTTGATTTGGTGGATTGTTGATCTTGGAGCTGGTTTTCAGGTGAAGTTCTTGGAGTTGATGAAGTTGACACGGACGACGAAATGGAGAAGTATTGGAGATGGTGCACGAGCGGAACACACGCGAGCTGGCAGTAAGGTATTGGATAATTAATTATGGAAGTGGATTATTAGGATAATTGAAGGAATTTTAAATTGGGAATAATTAAATGATTGCGGGATGAGATTGGATATAATGAGTTAGGATTGGTAAGGTAAGGTGGTGGATGGGGCAACGGTTTTTTTTCAGAACCACAACCCCCCGCAGTTCGCGCTGCGAGAGAATTTGGCGGGAAAGGATGGCGGGAAATGGATGGCGGGAATGGAAGGGGGTTATCCACGGGTGACGGACGGAAGTAGAATTTCGGCAGCTGATGAGTGGTTGCATCCGAGGAGCCTCGGGCTTAAATGACAACAGTGGCGGTGGATGTTCTGGGGCGTGCTCCTCCCAGTGCAGGGTTGGCGGACGAGGCTGAGAAAATTGGAGCTCTACCGGGCCTATCACCCCGGACCTAAGGTGCAGGACACCGGTAGATGGAGTTGGCTACTCTACCCGCCCTCCCGTTCGGATGTCGAGTAGCCGTTGGAGTTAGCTGCCTACTTTTCAACTTCGGTGCATCACCCGCAAACGGAGACCAGATCGACTGCCTCGCTACGCACTCGAGGCCGGACTGTTGTAAAAATCAACAAGTTTTCAAACTTTATATTTTTAGTAGATTATTACTTACTAAAACGCAAAAAAATATTTTAAATAGTTTATCTTAAAATGATGTAAAAACACCAAATCTAATTCAGTGACCAATTGATCAAAAAACACTAAACCATCAACCGAAATGATGAACTTAACTGTAAATTTTGCTTATAATAATATCCACTCTGTAGATTGCCATTGTCACTCAACAAAAGTGTAGAAATAAGAAAAATATAATGCAAAAGTTAGTTAACAAAATATTTCTTGTCACATTTTCTGAATTAAGATTCAGTAGGCATCTACAATGCTGAGCTCACCGTTCATTAAGTCTAGCCATTTTCGTCACTCATATATAAACTGCCTAGGTCTATGACACAACACCTCTAACAGCTACAAAAAACTAGATACCTGGTTCTGAACATGGTGCTATTCTGTTACAGCAAGCACACTAAACAGTAAGG
>VTPC01001200.1:27373-85189 GCA_011009095.1 Ignelater luminosus
AATTGTTACAATTTAAGTTTATATGTTAAAACTTGTTATTTCGTTTTGGTTTCGTTCCATTTGAGTTTTTCTGTTGTTTTTATTGTTGTTTAAAACATTTTCTTTATTATGGCACCTTTAAATCGTGATAATGCTATAAGAGCCGAACATTGCTTCAAGAAGAAAGAAGTCAACAATATGTAGCAAATCTTCTTGAAGTAAACTCCCGACTTTCTAGACGTCTTTGGGAGACTGGCGATGTAAGAAGGAGACCAGGGCAAGGAAGGAAACAAGCAACTTCGGCGATAGATGACCGACTTTTAATATTGAATTCCCTGCGTGATCGCACTCTGACTGCAATAAAATTTCAGGGCATGCTTGATACAACTCGGGGTGTACAAGTTAGCGAAAGAACAGTTTGAAGAAGGTTGGGAAAAGTCGATCTTTATGCCCGACGCCCTGCTAGATGCCCTATTCTGTTGCCACGTTATCAAATAGCTCGGCTAGCGTTTTTTCATTGTCATGCGATTCGGGAAATCGATGATTGGTGGAAAGTGCTTTTTATTGATGAACCCCGGTTTAGCATGCAAGATGCAGATGGTCGCCAAAGAGTGTGAAGGCGACCAGGTGAACGTTTTGCAGAATGCGCGATTGTAGAGAGAGACCGATTCGGTGGCGGCTCTGTAATGATATGGAGCGGCATTTTTCTGAATTTGCCATCGGCGAAAATTTCTTTTTAATGCAGGATAATGCGCGACCCCACGCAGCTGTTATCGTTAGTAACTTTCTTAATGAGGTTGGTATCTGCTGTCTGGTCTGTCCAGCGTGCAGTCCGAACTTAAATCCCATAGAGCATCTATGGAATTATATGACTCAACTTTAAATATTTAACTGAAAATAAATAATTACTTAAATGAGTTTTATCAGTAGCGTTTACATAGAAAAACAAGTCATCGTGTGCACAATAACATAAATTGAACCTGTACCAAACCAGAAGGCTACTTTTACGAATTCTAGAAAGAAAATGTATTAGACGTATATTATTGGAATATCAAGACTCTATAAAATGGAAAATATGAAACCAGATGTTGCTAATCCTTGTCAAATATTATTATTTTTTGTAAAAAGATTTCACTTTTTTCATAAATAGAACCCAGTACCTCTATATCCTTATAGATTCAAAATTAAAAGAGTTTCCCTCAAAACAAAATTAAATTCTTGAGTCTATTTATTCTATTATTTAACTTAACAATCTAACATTTTATTTTTTTTTTTGCTTATATGATCGATGGATGTTATAAACAAGAAGAATAAAGAAAAATTATGCATTGTTGTTATTAATGATCTGAACCTCGGGACGGACGTTTTGTGGCTTTTCTAAAGCATCCAGATCTCACAGTGCACTTACAAACATGAGTAAAAAACCTTTTAAGCAAATAGTTTTATAGGGTATATTCCGACAGCTGCCACTATGATTATTATAGTACATGCCCCCACATAAATTTCGTATATCAACGAAATGTGTTCGAATAGCATTATGTGATCCGTGAGAAATCTAAAATTAGTGTTAGTTTTTTCTATTGGCAAAACAGTTTATTCAAAACATTTTTTTAAATATATGACATTTAATCACAAAATTATGTTTATTATACATCATTTTAACTAAAACTGTGATAAATGATAGGGTTAATCGCTCTTTAAATTAAGAGAAATGTGTACAATCTACATACGTGATTTCCAAGCTACAAATAGTGCCAGACCTTTCACTATACCGTGTTTTAGTGAAAAGGAAAACAATGCTAACAAATTCATAAATATTCAAGAGGGACGATAAATAAATTTGTTATGGACTAATTTACTGCGATAATATCCTTTAGCTTTAGGTTAGCTCCAAATTGTTTTTCGTTGTCGGTAGGTATATATCTCACAGTTACATTTAATCAAAAATGGTAATTAAACGGCAAAAGTGTGTTTCCTTTTTGTATTTGTCTGTTAAATTTCAGACTGTTTTGCGGGTAAAAGCGAGATGTGTATATGCATTTTAAATTTCATATTTTTTTTGCGTTTCGAGATAAATTTATACGAAGATTCGTAGTTACATACATATGTATGTTTAAGGTTTCAAGCATTTGCTAAAAATTTATATTTTGGAGTGGATTTTTTATTTTTTTATTTATACTCTGGAAAGTTTAATATATTTCTGTTAAAACTTTCCAAACTTTTAAAACATTTGAAATACGTTTTAACACATTTCGTACAATGCTAAAATGTTTCCCAGACATAAATTTTCAAAGCGATTTGGTGTGGGAGGATATAAAATGTTGGAATTTTATGCCCAATTCAGCAGTTTAATCATTTGTTCCTTGTTCATATACATACTCTCTAAAAATTTCCATTTTAGCTGGATCCACTTTCTTCCCTTAATACGGGTGTGTTTAATCGGCCAACCGTGACGTGAATAATCATAACATTTTGCTTTAGTTGTAATGTTATTTTTCTTTCTAATGTTACTTGATATTTTATTATTGATTTTCATTTGTACAAGATAATTACTCAGTAATTAATAATTATTAATTTGGCAACTAATTTTTTTCCATTTCGCGATAAAAATACATGTTTCAAGTGTTGCACAATAAATGTTTACATATCATGGAATATAAGAAGTAGATACTCAAAAGTTCAGAAAATGTAAGAATAAATAGATTATGCAAAACTGCGGTTTACAGCACTTTAATGCATGAAACTCAGGTTTTTAAATCTTAGGAGATAACGCATTGTTTAAAAAATTTCAACATTTGTTTTCTGTTAAAATTGCAATTCTTTTAAACTTCAAACTTTAGACACAACAATGTTCTTGCAAGATTTTGCACAACTAAATGATTACTAACTGAGAAAGCTTATTTGTGTCTTTTTAATTCCTTAGAATATAATTTGATGTGTTTTTGTGTAGTGATTAATAGAATATTCTCTTTCTCCAAAACAATAGAAAAACTGTTGTCTCTCCATTAATATAAGTGGGAATTTCAAAGCAATTAAATTAGACGACATAATTAACATGCACTCCTTTTGTAAATCAATAATAATTCAAATTGAAATACAAATTGGAACACGTTGATTATTGTTTGCTTGTAAACCCTTTCGTTCGAATACTTGAAATAAATTATACGAATACCCTAACGTTAGGTCAGATCTTTCTTGATTGACAAAACATTCCTGATAGATAACATAAAAGCACTCCGCACAATACAATCTCAAATAAAATTATTTAAACAAAGCTATAAACCTCGTATAATGTAATGATTTGTTTCTTGAAAAACTTTGTTTTCAACGCGTTTCGTAACCATTTAGCATGCCCACCATGTTCAATCTACATAAATTGATAGAAAATTTGTTGACGTAGACCTTTTACCACACGATTCTTCCAAAAGAAAAATCTCTTTGTTTTGGTTTTTTTTTTAACCAACTCCTTTTGGAGAATTTGTTCTCTTCGTTTGTCTTTTGTTTTCAAGCAGAATTACTTTGCTAGTATAAACTGTCTAGAGGTCCCGTCTTTGCAAATCCACAAATGCGACGCTCTTTTTGGTATCAGGAATAGATAGACAATTATGATCACTTTTGCATGACCTCCATCGGCAAAGCCTTGAATAACAAAATGCTAAACCAGTAAGTTTGCAACCATGTAAGATGGAACAACATTGCTTAGCCTCATTTCGATATCTTCCAAAAAATCAATTGCAAATGCATCTGACGGACGTCTGTGGAAAGGAATTCAACGAGCTTTTCTACTTTTGCCTCTCCAGTGGAATATCTTGTGGTTCTAAAAAACTTTTTTCTTTTTTCCTCTAGATAGCCCTTCCTTCGCTAGTAACGTGTAATACAATTAATTTGCTGTAGATACATTGTCAACATACTTTAAATTATTTTTACTGACTGTGAAATTTTATAGTTTCAATATTTGAAAATGACAACCTTTGGTTAACATGATATGCAGGCCTGAAACGAATTTTCTTCTCCGGTGGTCAATATTGATCATGTACTAAAGATTTCCCACTATGGTGTTTTCATAACAGTTTAGAGAGAGAGGTATAACATAAAAGAACTTTGCAGAACATGATTAATAGCATTTTGGTTCCTTAGACCTTTTAGAACCATTTGAGTTGCGAAACCGAAGGTTTTGGTCTTTAAAATTCAAAACGGCGTCTATTTTTAATATGACGTCTAAGTCTTCCGTATATTTCAGCAGACTAGTCACTGAGATATCAAACTATACCGAGTGATTCAAGATAATTGATAACAGTTTAAATTTCTTGCGAAACAAGAATATTTCAAAAGTTGGTAGTACTACATCCTAGATTTAGCCTTCTTTATCATTGTCATGACAACATGTCCTTGGCTACTCTAAGCTGCAGACATCACTGGAGTGTTAACGCGGAAAATTCAAACTGTCATCAATCATTTTGGATCACTCGATATTAATTTCTATACGAAAAAACGAATACTCGCAGTAAAATGCGCCACAAAAGCAACAAGTAGTAGTTTTCAAGGTGATTATGCTATTAGAAAGTGTAATTATAGTTTATGTTTAGCTGTAGGCATAAGTCAGCACACAAGAGCTCCCAATCGGCAAGTTAATAGTCATACTGGCCTAACTGCAAAAAATAAAATCAGTTAAAGTAATGTATAAAAAGAAAATGATTTTGTACAGAGAAAACTACCTTGACACTGACCTGTGATTCTTGCAGCCAGTGCACAGCAAACTGCAAGGGAAAGGAATTTGGCGGCAAGCGCATTTGCAGAACAGTTTTCCAGAATGGAGAGCGCCTTCCACGCGCCTTTAACGTTTTTGATTTCCACTCGGGCATTCTCTATCTTGACAGACGATGTTAGAGGCGGGAACTGCACCAGCCTATTCTTAGTTGAGAAAAAGATTTTCCAAATATTCGTCAGTGATTTATCTTCGGATATTACATCAGAGCTGTGAAACGTTCAAGACTATTAATTGTTTCCTCAAAAAGTGAGGAAGAGATATTCCAATAGAAGTCCACATAATTTGTGGATGAGACAAGTCAATGAAATCTAAGTAAGATGTGGTATCACAGTCCGTGAAACAGTGATGACAGCCAATAACTGCTGTGACTGTTTTTCAGTAACAAATGATGCAATTAGATAAACCTCAATGTAACCGCGACGTTGGCTACCCGTTTCAGTCAGTAGTTAAAGTTTCCCTAGTCTCAGTACTTTCAAGAAAAAAAATTAAACCTTGAACAGATGTATATGCTTGACGCTTGAATATTCTGAGAGAAAACAATCTATCAGGTATTGGAAGAGCGCCTTCTCTTCTCAAATTTCTTAGTGACGATAAATTTTTGTCTTGAGGAGAATCTACTCGTTGAACAATTTTGAAATTAAATGGAACTATCAAAGATAATGCCATCGAATGATTCCGCAGCTGATACATCTTCAATCAAAATTGTCGGTTTGCCTGCAAGAACTACCTTTTTCTCTGTACGAAAGCGGGCATTTAAGATTTTCGTAGCTGAAAAATTGAGTGAGATCTAGTTCTCTTCTTTTTGCTACAATAAAGAATCTTGAGAAAATATTGATCTTTAACTGAGGTCACTAGCTTTGACAACAAATATTTTTGTTCCCATTTTTTTTATAGAATTATACAACGGCTTTGATTTTAAATTTTTCTTCCCTATTCAGAACTTTCTCCAAAAACAAACCACGAATGATCTTGAACGGTTCTCATCTGTGATCTATGATCCAAAGACAGAAAAAATATCGTAGCAAGATCTGATGAAATCGACAATTGGAATGAGCGATGGCTGATGTCTACAACTATTTTTCTTTCATTTCTATAGGCAAAATTTAGCGAGGACATGTATTATTTTAATAACAAAATGTCTTGCACATTTTCCTGAAGTTAAAACTTGCTCTATGTAGCAAAGTGCTGACCTTTTTGCGGCGGTTTGTAACTGTTGATGAAACATAGGTCCATTATTACGCACCAGAGACCAAACAGTGGACTTCAACAAGTGACCTGCTCCGATAAGGCGAAGACGATGTCATCGCCCCGAAAAGTACCTAATGTTTTTTTGGGATTTGTTCATGGACTATTTGCAGAAAGGAAAAATTATAACAGGATTGTATTATGCTTCATTATTAGACAGGTTGAAGAAAAGAATCCAGTCAAAAAAACCTCAAATGCAGAGGAAAACTGTTCTCTTTCATCATGACAATACGATGACTCACATGTCGATGATCCCAATGGCCAAAATTCATGAACTTGGCTTCGAGTTGGTCCCTCACGCCCTGTATTCTCCAGACCCGGCACCAAACGACTGTTTTCTCTTTTCAAACATGAAAACGTGGCTTGGGGGAAAAAATTCACCAGCAATAATGAAGTGATAGCCGCCGTGAACGCGTATTTTGCAGTCTATCAGACATCGTATTTTTGGAGGGGATCAAAAAGTTGGAGCATCGATGGATGAAGTGTATAGATGTAAAAGGGGATTATGTAGAGAAATAAAATCGATTTTGACCAAAACAAAACACTTCTTTCTATGTTAATCTAAAGACTTATCAAAGCACCCTCGTATTTACATCTTACTTTTTTAAAAACCATTCCAGCGCAGTTTTAGTATAAAACTCATTCTAAGGCAAATTCCAATTTGTATACACGATCAGTATAGCATAAAGTCCTTCAATCTTCGTTTATTCTATTAATTCACACAATTGTTGACACGACAGAGAAAAGCAAGATTATTTATAATTATTAATCTGAACTCGCGTAGGTGTTACATTATTCAAATAAGTTTTTCAATCTTTATAAAAACACGACAGTAGTAATTACTTATTAAAAAGAATATTAAAACTGTTTTCTTATTCTTTTTTGTTATCTTCAAAGTGTGCGTTGTAAAAGCAGTAAATCATATTATAAAGAATTTACAAAATGATTATGGGGCAATTTCACGAGCTTCAAGACGAAGTGTTTAGATAACTTAACGCATAATATGAAATATATTCTCATAAACCGGACGTTAAACAATTTTACCAAGCTACGATTTGTTGATTCTTCGGGGCTATTTTTGTTATTACCTCGTAAATAAATTATGAGGAGGAACTAAAAACGCTTTCGAGCAAATTATGTGCTATAAAAAAATAGCAAGACGAAGGTGTGAGATATAAAACTGGACAATGTTTGTTTTTCTTATCAGATACGTTAATATAGTTTTTATGAAGTAGAAAAGTAAATTCGAGGAAGTCATAAATATACTAATAATTTGCAATAACGATAATATTTATCTTTATTGGATGAAAACATATAGGCTAATACCCCTTACTATAAATTTGGCCAAGCGGTAAAAATTTTAAGATACTATCAGGTTGAAAATGTGCCCCATGAGGAGAATAAGAAATTTATATCTCCTCCCACGACAATCGTTTTTAAAAATTAAAACAGTTGATTGACTGTCTCATCCCAAAAATAAACAACAAAAAAACAGCACCTACAAATAACCGTGTAGAGATTTCAGAAATTTACTACATAAAGGAAAATAAACGATTTAATCCTTATTTCAAATAGATTTCTTAATGTTGACGCATGGTATCAGTGCTTGCCCTTGCCAACCAGCACATTTATTTTCTTTAAGAATTATACGATCTTAATGGATTGTTTGGCTGAAACATCGTAGTGGTTTCTAGTTTTAGTTTTCCAGCGAACCAGACTTTCCATTAATAGTAATTTTCAGAATTTACCAGAGTTAGTCATCTATTTTGTGAATCTGGGAACGGCAAAGTAAACTTCTGACCTGGAATGTGGATTATACATACATACGAGTTTGGAATGGAAGTTCTCCTGATATGTTGTTGAGAAGATGGTATTTTCAGCTTGATAGATGAATTTCCTACTTTCATGAACCACCACCTCATGATAATAAATCTAACAAAGTAATGTTAATTTTAAAAATGAATTCAGAATGTTTACGTTCTAAGATTTTTAGAAATATAATCTTAAGATATCGTCTGAAATGAGAACGTGTAGATATTTTTAAAAATATGCAACAGGTAGTAAAGGAATTAAAGTCACTGTCGGCTAAAACTTGCTACAAGACAATGAGATTCTGTTGTTTTGTTACATTCATCGATAACTCCTAAGCTTGTAATAAAACAAAAGCAGCAGAAAAATAAATATTGAATATAATTTGTTTTAAATATATCTTTCCGGTGTATTTGGAATAACTAACAAAAAACATGATAATTAAGGTTTAGAATAACCTGTTTAATATATTCTTGTTATTAGTCTCAATTTTCAAGTAAACAAAATGTTAATTTCGGTTCAAAAACGACATAAATGTTTAATGTAAAGGAACATTTATTTAGAGTGATTGAAAATAACATTTTCACAGCATAGTAGATGAAATTACTTTTTGGTTATTTATAGGGCTTGTTTAAAAAACCTAGTACAGTACAGGAAACAGTACACCTGCGTTATTAACTATAACTGGGAATTTTAAATAAAAAATATTGATTTGAACCGACTTACCCTGCTCTTAATGATACTATCTCTCTAAGATGAGTTGAGATATAAGGCACACATAACAAGAGAGATACCTCTTAAGCTGATCTTAATAAAGATTACCTTCCGAGTAAGAAGAAATTGTTGCATGGACAATTAGAGTTTATATTAAACCCAGCAAACACAATTATATCATAACGATATCAGTGCGAGTATATCTGTGTACGAACTTGTTTAATGTTACATAGCACACTGCGCACATGTGCGTTATGTATAACGCGTAATGTCAGAAACACAGTACGAGTTGCAGTACATCGCGATTACGTACCGATTGTTACATGCCGACGACATCCATCATGCTTCAGACTAGGTATATGCTTGTCGGTACATCGTCATAATTTCGTTTCGACGTACCTGCTTCGTTTAATTTTAAAAGACTATGTAATATGCTAAATTACGTATTCGTTACGTCTACATTGTAACATTGTTAACACGTAACAAAGAGTATGCCCCATTAATTAATTAAAGTCTGGTTTTTCTACCTCCTTGTACATTTATCGTCCACGTAACCCAAAACATTTTTTCAAGTTTCCGACCAATTTATTCTAGTCTATAGAGGTTGCAAGAAGACCAAAATAAATTAGTCAAAAGTTAATACAACATATTGACCTTGTCCAAGTAAAAAAAGTCTCAAGTTATCTGACCGATAAATTTATAAGGAGATGAAAAGACTAGGCCTTAAGCTAGGTGGTGCAAAAATTTTAAAATCTCTTAAATCATTCAAATTTGTTATCAAATAGACCTGTAGTTTAGGAATACTGCCATTCCGTTTTTAAACAAAAATAAAAATTTGGAATTAAAGTTAAGAAAAGATCAAGGACATACATTGCAAAACGAATAGCCTAGTAATATAACTAATTTGAATGATATTACACAGTACTTTATTTTTGAAAGAAAATGCATTAAAAGTAATACTTGGAATAAAAGTTTTATTAATTTTTTTTAAAAAAGAAAAAATACAAAACAATTCCAAAACACATTAATTCGTTTTTGTCTTCTCGTCCCCTTTTTATCTCTGTGCAGCATGGCGTAGTCCCTCGGAACAGCATTGCTCAATTTCTGAAAAACAAAACAATTTATATATGCGAGTTATAAATATTAGGATAAAAAGAATACTTTTGACCGGTATTCATCGTCTTGGTTCCAGCCATTCGGAGATTCCCACGTTGACGCAATCACGCATAACCACGGATAACAGCAAATTCGTTGGTTAAAACATTTTTTTAAGTTCTGGAGATCTTGCCTTTATAGCCAACTCCACCGATCTTACATAAAAAGAGTTTCTAAAAAAAAAGAAAACGAATGAACAAAAATAATTATGTGTAACAAACAAATCTGCATGTTCTTTATTTAATTTTCTAATTCTCTAAAACTTTCTTTTGTATCTATTGGCAGCATTTGCTCTACCTCTGATCTTTGATTGATTGATTAATTGTAATATCAGAATTTAAAATTTTAGTATCGCTAAAACTACTTGTGTTGCTATTATTGTCATTGATGCTATTATTTCTCTCATAGTAGTATTCTTTTCAAGTTTGTCAAAGATTTAATTATGGTTGTCATTTTTATTATTGATTAATTGTAATTTATGTTTCGCTTTTATAATATTTTTGTACTGCCCTAATCTACGGTACTTTTGTCTAGTTGATAAAGTACTAAAAGGTTTTTACTTTATTCTTTTAGACATTTCGCTTACAGTAAATTGTTATCCTTAAAAATACAAGAATCAGTACAAATATTACATATTACTAATTTAAACTTACCTATTAACGACACTAAACCAGACAAATTTGCACAAAAACTGCGGAACATTGTGGAATGAATTTACTCGAACCGAACGAAGGCAGGGAACCAAACCAGTGGTGTTCTTTGAAGAATTTACTGTTTAGATGCAGACGGGCTAAATATTTTTATTACATTCTTAGAAAGGACCATGTCCCTCTCTTTCTCATTTGTAAAGTAGACACAAAATTTTCCTAAAAACGTCTAAGAAGAAAGTCATAAATTTTGTTTGAAACCTCTTTCACATTGACAGGTAAATCAGTCAAACTTTAAAATAACGGGATATTATTTACTATTATTTTTTTATACCTGCCTTTAAATAAAGAAATATTGATTTTAACCGCTATACTGCTTATTTATAAGTCGTCCAATATATGTAGTAGTTTTACTTCAGAGTAAGTGCATTGTATAGAAATTTATTATTATTTATTATCTTGGAATGGTCCCTACCTGGTCAAGTGCTTTTGTGCGGGGTACAATTTGTGAAAGATCCACTTCACTGTGTGATTTTTATATAGAAGATACTATAGTTACATAAATATTACTGTGGTTTTTGGCCATACAACAAAATCAAGTAAAATTTTAAAGATCGAAATTGCCCAAAAAATTATGGAAATAAGAAGTTATTTTTATGTTAATTTTGTTTATCACTGTATATTTTAAGACCTAATTTATGTTAGAATTCAACACTATTTTAATGTCATCTTTATTATTTTATGCCATAAACATGTAGGAAAAAGCATAAGAGATTTAATTGCAAAAATTAAAAATGACTTTAGATTAGTATTTTTGTAAGTGAGTATTCCTGAAGAAAAGAACTTTAAAAAGTCTGAATTGCGGTTGCTGCGGAATTTTAGTATGTCTGAGATGATATTCTACAATAAATTTTGACAGATGTCAGTATAATTTTCTTATGAAATTACGCGCTGCTGACGTAGTTTGAGTAATCTTTTGCGATGTCGTAGTCTTGACATCCCAGCTACACTTTATATCTGATATCTACTTGAGTACTTTTTGGCGATGTCATAGTATTGACGTACCAGCTACATCGATAAGATGTAATCGAGAGATGTAGTGCTCGTTCTTTCGTTGGTATGTACCTGTTACATTAATGTCACACCTGTGTTTACTGGGAAGCACACAATTCAAGAATAGAAAACAAAAAATAAGAAGGGGCACTGTACTGCTTTGTAAATTTACCAGAGTGCTGTCAATTGTATGCAAATCAGATTAAATACAGGATGTACATTAGTAACATCAATAAACTGGCAGAATAGATGTTCAATGCCTACATAAATGTTTTTTTTAAGAAAAGCTGCAGTTAGAACACAGCTAAGTAGTGTAAGCCAGAATACTATAATGAACAAAGTCAAACTCGACGGACCAAGCAAAGCAAAAATAAAAAAGAAAGAAAAAAACTGCTGATAAATAAAACACTAACACTCACTAGTTACCATGTTCAGGAAGAACGCATAATCTAGGCCCAAAAGAGACAAAGTATGGCGTGTAGTCCATTAGGTCGACCTGTTTAGAAGTTTTGTTTTTTTTTGACAAAAACTCTATCCTAATGAAATCCTAACTGCTAAAGATCTTTGTTGTCTGTTTGTATTGGTCATCGACTCTGTGGCACATCTGCTATCACTTTTCAAAAGTTCGAGAAAGAGGAAACCTTATCGACTACATGCTTTAGACCTGTCGCTCCCTTCAACGCCATTACCAAGTATTGAAAGAAAGCTTGACCAGTATACCAAAAGAATTTTTAAAAACCAGCTGTCTTCTCTCAGATAGCCAATACCTTTTCGTCTTCTCCCTTTCATCTGCATACTGATACTACTTAAACTTTTCAAGCATTGAGCGTGCCTTTCATAAAGTCTATCCTCATATGTCTTTCAGGTTCCCCTAAAACAGCATTCCTTGGTATTACTCAAGGATATGTAATAAACCTTTTTGTATGCAAATCGTAATATATTAAGTAAGCTAGTGCATAATAAAAATGTTTCATGGTTGTTATACTTACTATACTGAGTTCTACTGTCTATTCTATCATCTTATTACACCCCTTTATTCAGCCTATTTATATTCTTTTGTTACAACTTTCTTCATTTTATATCATCCATCAACGCGATCCTTTAAATTCTCAAACAATAACAGACTTGTGTCTTCAAAAAGCTGTAAAAAGAACTGATTTTGAAAAACTTACGTACCCAATGCTATATTGTCACTATAGTGACCCCCTTGCTTTAGGACTCACAATTTAAACTTTCTCAATTATCTACTTATTTTGGCCTAATTTTTATCTAATGTTCTTAATGCAACTTATTAAAATTGTTGAGGTATACAAGATAAGCTAAAATGACTAAAAAAACTCCCATTTTGCTTTCGATTGCAAGTTTCAAGATATAGGTCGAGCACTACAGAGAACTCATTAATATCAGGTTCGCGATACAATTAGAATTTTATGACCAAAGACAACAAATGCCAATTATTTAGTTAGGTGCAATCTACTTCTTAAAACAAAGTAAACAAACTAAATAATTATAGGGGAAGTGGAAAACCCACACAATTGCAGTTTTGTTATTTGGTAAGATCAATAAAAATATAAAATACAGTGGTACAAAATCAATCAAACAATTGCTATATTTTTAATCATTTAAAGTGAGACACTTACAAATTAGACCTCTATTTCTTATTGCCTAAATAATATAAGAAATATCTAAAAAGCTCATTGCAATATGTAAGTATTTTAAAACTGATCAACAGACAGAGTTACCAAAATTCCAGAATGTTCCAATTTCTTTAATGGACGAATGGAGAAAACCTGCAAATGGGCTATAAAGAAAATTCAACCGTAACCCACTAATTGCAAGAACTATTTAGTATTGCCAAACGCAGAACATTAAAAGCGATTATTGGAAGGGTATATAAGAGCCAGTTTTACAAAATCTTCTTGCTATGGACAACTGAATCATAGAAACCTCCCTATCTCTTTTACCAATTGCAACTTCAGATTTTTGATCGGCAACACCGTAGATCTCAATGAAACAAGAAACTAAAAAACTGACTGTTTACTCTGAAAATTTATATCAAAATTCTGTCTCAGCAGATCTATAAAAATAAACCCACACAAAACACTCATCTACATACCACTGCGATTGTACTGTTCAACTCGCCAATCAGCTCTGTAGAACAGCTCGATCAGAACGTATCCTCAATGACATCGCCTGTACTGTACCTCCGTGCATAGACGCGTGTCATTCATGACTCACTAGGAAGGCATTTATATAACACCTGCTAATATAGAGGTTCAGTTTTTACTCCTCGTTCAGTAACTAATGAAACTTTCTCAGATATTTAAAGAAATATAGCTTTGTCTGATCTTACCAAAAAAAAAGGTCAAAATCGGTTGCCATAGTAGCTAGAGAATATTAAATTTAATCACACCATCTAAGGATCTTTTAGATGTCCAGTTCTGCTGGACCGATTTCTGAATTTGTTAGAGGATCAGGTTTGTCAAAACCTTATCCTATAAGTTTTTCTTAATTGTTTGTGTATCTGTTACTACTAAATATATTTTTTCTCTATTTTTAGACACCAACTACCAAGTCATACGATCCTGTGGTATCATTTCCACAACCGACAAATGTCTTCCGGTTTGAGGCTCGAACCTACGTATGTCAATCGAATATTAGCTTCGCCCTATCTGCGCCATTTATACTAATCAAACTGTTTTGGTAGCGGATATCTTCAGCGCTGTGCTATCTAGACTAATAAATAAAAAATGTGTGGTTTTGATATTCTTTGTACTTTGTTAGTGCGCAGTCTTTATTTTAGTTTGATAATCAAATTCTTAAAATGATAAAAATATTCAGATTAATAGAACTTTAAAAAATATCAATAAAACTGGATTTTTAGATTCTTATTTTTTCTCAGTTTCAAGTTCATCGTTAAACAAAAGAATTTTTTTAATAAATGACAATAATCTGATATCCTGCATGCATCTATGTAGTTATATTGGTTTTTAAATATATTTCTTTGTCATTTTGAAAACGATCATTTGACAGAGGTAATAACTAAGCATATCACCCAAGAGAGTAATATAAATTTACTCATGTCGGTGTTGAGAGGCGTGCTTGAGCTTCTCGTGGCAGACAAGCCATCTTATGCATTGAAATATGAAAAGCTCAGCAATCAAAAACCAAGACTAGATTATTAGATTTTAAAAAGTCTAAAGGTCATGTATTGATTACTTAAACTATGTGGGTTTTGAATCGTAGGGAGACTTTCATTTCAATGCTATGAATGAATAAATTTTAAAACTGAGAAGTAACTAGTGAACTGAAATACAATCCCTGGTTATTACTTATGCATCTTAATTAAGTTGAGGTTAACCTATATTTTGGGTATCGTATATAATTCTGAGGTGCTTTTGGGACTTTTATAGCAGGTTGTAATCTGTATGAAAAGTTTTTAAAAGTCCAAATTCTAATTGATTTAAACTGAATAAGACAGTCAATTAATAAATTAGTTACATGCCGACCAAATCAATTGTTTTATTAACTTGGAAATAAATTGAAGTTTGCAATTCACTTGTCAACGACTAGAAAACAAATAAACTTCATCGACTTTGTGTTACTATTATAAGTAAATTTTTAGGTTAGGTAAAACAGAAGTCCAAGATCTACTTAACTGAACTGAACGCTCGGCTATGCTTCCAAATAAATTGTTTAATTGATTAGACGAAATAACGACGCTGGGTAAAAACCGGATTCAGCTAGCTATTTCTGGAAAATACAAAAAAAATGACTGAATTTCTTAAGTTAAAAAGCAAACAACCTGCTCTGCAAAAAACTGATAATAAAAATAAAACATTCTCAGTAATTGCGGAGTGGATTTTTATTTTTGTTGAGCAAAACTAAGAATTCTACCATAATAAAGAAATCTACAAAAAACTGCTAGATATACAATATGCAACTATTTTCTTACATATTTTAACTAAAAACAGGCATGATAAGTAATTTTACCATAAAACAAAAAGATTTTTGGTCAGCTAATTTTCTAACTGCACTGCTGAACATTTTAAAATTAAGAAATTGTAATTGACTATTTTCTATAACGATAAATCAATACTTCTTTATGATATTATGGTATTACTCTTTGGAAGCTCTAGTATTTATGCAATGTTAATTGAGTGGTTGGTTGAAGGCTCTTTAGAGGTCTTTGTGATTTTTCGTTGCCCTTCTTTTCCTATCTGTGATTGCGATTTACTGTCTTTGAGGCATTGTGTGCAAACATCCTCTTTCATCTCTATTTTATTTTCACTTTGCTGTCTTCTATTTTCTATTCTTTTTTTTATTTTACTTTTTCTCAATGCTTTGGCGTTGTGATTCAGGATGTTCGTGCAGCTGGAGAACCACCCCGTCTTGCTAGATGTAGATGGAGTTGCTATGCTTTCCTGGTATATGGTCCTTGTGATGTGGAAAGTTAGCCTTCCCTTCAGACTTCAAAAAGGTTTGTCTCGTCTTTTGTGTTGATTCCAATTGAGGTTAGATTTATTTTTAAGGATTACTATAAGTTTTTGGAAACGTGGCCTCTCCTTCAGTTTTGAAGAATTTCTATTGTGGAGTGGGATACACTTGCTAAAATATTGTTGATAAACAGGATTCATTTGGCTACAGCCGTCGGACAAACAACCTTTGCTTTTTACAATCTCGTGACCATGAATGATAAAAAATAACTTTCTGGCCTTTTGTTACCAAATTAACACCACCTGACTTCTTGAACTGCATTGTTAAAAAATTCTTTTCTTTAGCAACTAAGTGTCTTACTTTTGTAAAGTTTAGTTAGTTTAGGTCGATATTTTTGCTTTCAATACCATGTTTAAATTCATTAGTATACCTGACATTATTGTTAGGGTATTTCAAATTCATAATTAATGCGTACTTCTCTTTAGGTTTGCTAATTATTTATAGGCTTTCCCAGAGTCCTAAGGTATTAGTATCCATATGATGTAAGGGTCTTTTCACTCTTTCTGTTTGAGTCTTTGGGTTACTTTCCTGTATATTCTTTTTATATAGGGATGTGAAAATGTTTGTATTAAAGAATTTTATTTTTTGTTACAGGTCTAAATACAAAGCTAAATTAAAGAACTTTGACTTGATGTCACAACGTTGAACTGCAGAATACGAGGTAAGCACTTTAGTACCTACTCCTTAAGGTGTTGTAGCTAGCTACTGTTTTAATAATAGACTTTGAACCATAAACACTTATATTAGTTAGAAATACATGGCTTTTTGAAAAGATTAACTATGCTTTTCTGATTATAATTAGTGAATTTGTAAAATATAAGAAATGTCGCTCCACTTGTCTATTATTTTCTTAAATAAAACTGGTATCCCAAGACCGTGTAGAAAAGACACTACGGAAAACTATAATTTTTAATGTCTTCTTTCCGCAATACACTCAAGAGTTTAATGAACATTAATAAAAGCTGCGCTATCAAAGATAAATCACGACAATATGGCAAAATTTTACAGATATGTTTAGATAACTTACAGTAAGCTAGAAAAGCATACCTTCAGGCATTTGAGACATATTTCTTTATCAATCCAAAAATCACATCTTCTTTTTTCTATGTATATCTATCTATGTATCGCTGTCATTGTTGTTATTAACTAACAACAGCTAACACATGTCTTAACTTTGAGAGTTTAACCCCACAGGCGTATGGCGCTGTGTATTTATAGCCTCAGTTTGTTATTTTTATCGGAACACACAAAGTTCTTGCTCAGATAAACCAAGGAACACATTCTTATTTAGATAGTTCTGATTATATTGTTTTTGAGCAGTGACTGAATTACACTAGTTGCCCAAATGGTTTATCACTGTAATTGCATGAAATCTTTTGCAGTAAGATGGAGCATAGACTTGGTTTTATTTTTAAACAACACACACATAGACGGTGGCAAAATTTATTTCTGATGTCTTTTAAAAATCTTCTACGCCTTAATTGTTTTTCATTTGTTATTATAAACTTCCTCAACAGCATTGCCCAAAAATCTTTAAAGGTTTGTCCTTGTTAGGTATCAAAGTTAATATTGTCCTGTGACGTAATGGCATGATGCCAAGATAGGCCAAAACATTGTGTTATCTTGAAGATGACGTATTAAAGAAATCAACCCAGCTTCTTTTATTTAACGCTTAATCCCTAACGTGCCCTACATACAATCGACAATTCCAGTATCTAAGGCATTTTGAATTTTCCTCTGCATCTATGAACCGCAGGAGGCTTCTCAAGGTGTGAAAACCCTAATTAAAAGACTTAGGGTTTTCCTGTCCTTGCCTTGCTTGACTTTGACAAGTTAAAACCAGTTATGTGGTCTTTTGCTTGGCGATAGCCTCTGTTTTTTAGCTGGTCTACCTTATGAGCCTCGTAAGCCTACGCGTTCAGGGCTAACGAGATCTGTTGAATTGATATTCCTAGAAAGGGTTCTGGTCCTAAGCGGATATCGTCGGCTTCCAGTCCAGCAAATTAAATAGCCTTCTCGTTGTCATAGATTCAACTGTGTTCACAAACCCATACGAGGTCAATCTCCAATTTTTCCCAAAGCATCTGAGCACTCCTACACAAAAGAATTTTTAGTATTGCTGGACAGGCCGCTTTTAGTACCGTTTGACTGTCGGGGCAAATATATATCTTTTGCTCCGCCATTCTAGCATCTTGATTGCTTTTCCCAGAGCAAAGCTCTCTTTCACGTGTAGGTTTTCCAGGTAAATGCCTGTTCCCTAGTATTGCCTGTCGTTCATACGTAATTCATCCGTATAGAAAACCAACGAATTCTGTTCAAAGTTCATCTGTCCTCTGTCCCACTGGTTCTTAGTTGGGATTGCGTGGGAGTACTTTCTATGTAGCCTTAACCTATTGTTCGTCTGTGTTACCCTTTGACTAGACAACGACATTTTTTCACTAATTGGGCTATCCTGGTGTACCAGGCCACTAAACCTTATAGTACTCTAAGTCTGATAATTGCTGTGTACATCCAGTAGGTTATCTAAGAATTAATTTCCTAGAACCTATCTACTACCAGGCGCAGCTGCCAGAGTGTCGCTGTCGACTTGGTTACCATCTCGTCGACATGGGACATTTAGCTTAATCACTTTTCCAAGGTCATCTATAAGTACTTGACCTTTCGCACTAGTAGTAGAGGTCTACCTTGCAATGTGGGTTCCCTTAAACCTCTTCTTTTGTTTCTCCAGGTAAAAAGCATTACTTTAGTCTTGCCATTGTTATTACAAAATCTTTTATGATCTGGCAGGCTGTTTACATTTGGTCGCAGACGACGTTGAGAAAGCGACCAGTAAATAACACTAGCCCGTCGTCTGCGTATGGCTATCAGCTAACCAATATGGGTATTAGCTTTATCTCGCAGGGCTTCGATATTGTCAGTGTACAAACCGTCAAGTCTCTTAATTTCCAAGTTTTCCAGTGTGATATAAATATTTGCTGAACTAGATTGTAGATACTTTTGTAAATTTTTTTAAGACATATAATGATGCATTTGATTTCAAAAATCCCACTGGCATTAAAAGTCAGGGTACTTAGTAATTCTGTTTCCAACGCCAACGTCAGAATTTCAATTTCAAAACTTCCCGCTATCTTGAGGCTGCCGCTCGCGTGCTGCGCACACCCTGCACAACCGCTTGGAACGGTCCTGGGTGCATTTAATGTCAGTCTCAGGTTTCATATTGGCACAAATATTGGCCATGGTGCAGGGTTTAGTCACCTACGACAAGTTATCGCACATCCTTGCACTGTTCTTTGTAGATAGCGTTCATTATGGTGTCCGTCTTAAATTTTGTTATAGATATTATCAGCTATAGCTGCAACATGTTTGATAACATATTTAGGAAACTGTAGTCAATGAAAGGTTTCTTTACATTTACTCTATGTTAATATCTTGTATTATGTTTTGTTATTTGTAATGAAAGGAAAAAAAGATTTAGGAAATAACATCTTTTCAAAATATTCTGACTTACTAAGAAACGTCATTTTAATTTCACCATACATCTCAGTTTAAGATCCGTTTGCATAAAAAATGTTCAATCAAATGCTTAGGTTATTACAGGATTAGCCAATTAAATGGAGTATCTTTTAAGTCTTTTTTGAATTTTTTTACCTGCGATTGGCTAATAAAGGGTTTTCCAATAAGAGGTGTTATTTTGAATAGCCCGCTATTTCGGTAGATGTCACTTTTGAAGCTATCATTTTTTGACATTTGACAAGTAGAAACTACGCCATTAATAAATATGGAACGATACACGCTTCAACAACGCATTGAAATTATTCACTATAAAAATGGTGAAAATTTGGCAGAGACGGTTCGTAAAACTCGAACACTTTTGGGTCACCGTGAAATTGGTGAAAAAATTCGAGCTCTTGGGACAAGTTAGTGATGTGAAGAATAAAACCCGTGCACGTCGCTCAAGAACAGCCGAGAATATTGCTGTTGTAGCCGAAAGTGTTAAAGAAAACCCAGGTTTGTCCATTCCTCGTCGTTCTTTGGAATTAGCCATTCCACAAACGTCATTACACCGTATTTTGCATAAAGATTTGGGTCTTAAGGCTTATAAAGTCCAGTTAACACAAGAACTCAAGCCGGCCGATCATCAACAACGTCGTGTCTTTGCTGATTGGGTCGTTGAAATGCATGAAAATGATCCAGAATTCCATCGAAAAATCATCTTGAGTGATGAGGCCCATTTCCACCTCGGTGGCTTCGTCAACAAGCAAAATTGTCGGATCTGGGGCTCAGAAAATCCAAGAGTTATTGTTGAAAAGTCTCTCTATCCTCAACGTGTGACTGTTTGGTGCGGTTTATGGTCCGGCGGAGTCATTGGACCTTACTTTTTCGAAAATGAGGCTGGAGCAACAGTTACGGTGACTGGATTGCGCTATCGAGAGATGATTAACGATTTTTTATGGCCGGAATTGGATGGTATTGATCTGGACAACGTTTACTTTCAACAAGACGGCGCTACGTGCCACACAAGCAACGAAACCATTGATCTTTTACGGAAAAAGTTTCCGGACCGTGTTATCTCTCGAAGAGGTGATCACAATTGGCCACCGAGATCTTGTGATTTAACACCTTGCGACTTCTTTCTTTGGGGCCACGTGAAAGAGAAGGTCTACGCCAACAGCCCAGCGTCGATTCAAGACCTCAAAGATGGAATTCGTGAGGCTATCGAGGGGACATAGGGCAGCCACTTTGCGATTTGGTTATGGAAAATTTCATGAAAAGGATATTGTCCTGTAAGCGTGGTCGTGGTGGTCATTTGCCTGATGTTATTTTCCACTATTAACGGCATACCTTCCTCTTTATAATGAAATAAACATCCGATCATTTATATTAAAAAATGGCACTTTTCTTTGAATATCAAAATAACACCTCTTATTGGAAAACCCTTTAGTATGATTAAGAATTTGATTTACTATGTTTTATACGAACGGACATAAGTAAGAAAAGTAAAAGAATGATTAAAAATTGTATGTATGTAAAGAAGTATCTAGAAGCAGGGAATTACATTTTTTAATTACTACAGACCTAACAACAAAATGCAATTATCATATATATATAACTCAAAAGATATTCTTCTACGTTATTTTAAAGATTTAATCTCTTTTAATAGCATCAACAAAAAGAAGAAGTGCATAATTTACAACAAATACCACTTACCAAACTTGAAAATAATATAAGTCCAAATACAAGAAATTTTCTTGGATAATCGCACTTAATCCCCTAAATGGCCCCATTTTGCATCGTTACCGAGGCAGCATAAGCAACAACCCGTAACCGCAAAATTGTCAACCACAAAGATGCGGTTGGCAGAGGCCCAAAATCAAAGTGACCTCAAGAAAATGCACGCTGGCAGCAAGGAATTTTTTGTTTTCCAACTGCGAGAAATATTACGGAAAAGTAAAAAATTGTAAAGTGTTTAACTTCGATGTAGTAAAACTAAAAAAGCAGAATTGGTCTCTAAAATATTTGTAATTTAAAACGTAAAATTTTAGAAGTTTTTAAATTGATTAAATCAAATAGAAAAGATTTTGTAATAAACAGGGCGAGCAAAACAACAGTAGTCTGCTTCCATATTTTAAGAGCAGTTTATAATAGCAATGTTAATACGAGCAAATTACATTTTTCACTCGACTATCCTATGGATTAAAGTTTTTTGGAACCTACAGTATTTTCAGTTCATTAAAGTCTTGTATGCTTTGAAACCCTTACAAAAGATTCTATGCTTGTCATTTTAGTTTAATGAAAGTTGAATACAACTTTTGTAATTTGAAGTTTCTCTCATTTAAACTCTGTTTAATTAGAGAACTTAACTGTTTCCTGTTAAACTACCATACGTGGCAATTTAATAGTACTAGTATGCTTCAACATGCGTGGTAGAATAAACTTGGTTGTACTTGAAAATTTGATTGCTTTTAAGTAGTTACCTAATTAAAAAAAAGAACAAAACAAAGATTGCGTCAATGTTGTTAATCCAGGCAGCTTTAGTTCCAATTACTGATCTTTTAGTAGAGAAGTTTTGTTTGATTTGAGCACTTTTTTCTTCTTTGTTTTAATTTTCTAAGAGATACAGGTTAACAGTGATCTATATATCAGGAGTCTTACATTGCATGGTACTATAGATTTTGCATAGTTTTGGTCAAATATCAAATTAGATTTTGTCTATAGACTTAAATAGTTATATTGAGAAACGCTTAGTTTTCAGATACAGAATTCTTTTTTTTAATCTCCATAGCAACATGAACTATTTACATAAAATTTTCTACATAATTGTTAATACACAAGAAAAATTCCACCGAGGAATTAATTAACTAACTGAAATCTACATTTAATTCAGCAAAAAAGTCACTCCTGCGTTTTATTCGTAAGTTTCCAAAACTTTACAGACAGATCTGCTGCTTTGCGAGCATGGGCCAGACTAGCCTACGGTAGGCAAAAATACTCTTTAATTGACTTTATGACTTATTTTATTGATTTATTAAATGTCATCTTTTATTTGTTCAACTTTAAAGTTTCATAAAGGTATTACAGACAGTTTACATTTGACGGTCCGCCAAAGTAAGTAATTTTGGTTTTGTAAACACTACGGAGAAGTAAAGTAGGTGCAGTGATAAAATACTTTCACATTAAGGGCTTATCCCCAACTAAGATAAAAGCTGAGCTGGAATCTACTTTACTCTGTACAACGCTTGGATAGAGCAATGACGAAATGGTCTAAAACGTGCACAAAACTATACTAAACGACCGCCGATTGATACTGAAAAAGCATGCACATCCTGCTTTTATGGACTGTGGATGGTGAGAGTTGAACCAACTCCGAACAGAACTAAAGCAGTTACATTCGCCAGAAAAGTTGTGGTGCCAGTACTTTGGGATGTAAAAAGAATTATTTTGGTTGATTACCTTAAGAAAGGTAAAACGATAAATGGAGAGTAGTAAGCTAACTTACTTGAGAAGCTGTACGGATTAGCAGAGAAACGAGTTTTTTCTCACCAAGATAATACCATACGTCACAGGTATGCTATTGCGCTGGCTAAGATTCGTAGATTGGGCTTTAAGTTGCAGCCTCGTTGGATTTCAGTTTGTTTCCAGATATAAAAACTTATCGAAGTGCCAAGATACATTTCGCATCTATTTGTATAAAATGGGATTTTACAGTTGTCATGGTCTTGATAAAAAATGTATTTAAGAAATTACATCTTTTGATGGGTAACTCACACATTAAAATTGTCATGATCAAAACTACAACACATTTTAAGTGTCCCAATTTCTACGGCGCTTGCTCTACAAATTCCTATTTTAAAGAGTTAATAGTTATAATGCTATAAAGACTCTTGAATATCGCTGAAATGAGTGCATTGAGCTAGCAGGAGATTATTTAGAAAAATTAGATCATTTTCCAACCAATATTTTGCAATTTTCTCCTATGCCAGAAACTTTTCATTTAATCCGCGTATTTCAATAATTCTCAAAGTCCGTAAGATATAAAAATGCAACTTCTTTTGAACTTGTGGTTATAAAACATTAAATAGATCTTCATAGCTTACAATTTTTTTCAAGATACAATATGATAAATATATTATTAATCAAACATGTATTTCTAAAAGACATCTGGATCTTTTCTTAACCTGCTCATGACAAGACTATGAACTATGATAATCTGCATAACTTTTAATTAATTTAATTTATAACGCTAGACATAAAAAAAGTTTTATATTTATTTCTTATGCTTTTTGAGAATTATTCAAAGATAGCAGCAGATCTCGACATTAAGCAAGTTCGTAAGGTTTTACAAAATCGAATTTTACTCAATAACGATGCTTTTTATGAGAAAAACGCAATAGTAGTTTTTTGTAAGTTAAGTGTAGATTTCAGAAACTTGGGAATTAGTTTTTGATTGGAGTAACATATTTTCTTGCGGAAGCGAGACTACCCATCCTTAAATCTCCGCCTTTGCCAAACGCTAGATCTTCAGTAGTAGTAATTACGAGAATAATATTTGGCTTTGATAACTTTACACTCACTGATAAAATATATCTTTAGAGATGGAAAAAGACATCAACCACATCATCTTTTTTAATATATAGGGCAATTGGAGGAACGTTGTGAGACGTCATCAAACTTTCCAATTGGCTTTGATATAGAAAATCTTCTATTTTAGTAAATAAGAGAAGTTAAAATTGAATTTTTGATCATTAGAAATGATCACTGACATTTTAACTGTAGGGCCTGCTTATTGGTTCTGACCAAGAGACGAAAAATAGTTTTTGTCAAAAATTATTGATCTATTGCTTGCAACCAGTCACATTACAAAGCAAATCTGCAAAACCGTCGATTTTTAATTCCTACTGCAAAAACTATTTGTTGTAGATACAGAAGTTAGGTGGTGTTTCCTTTACCCTACAGAAATCGGAAGCTTTTTGTTCGTTACATAGCGTTAGTTTTGAAATTAGTTTTTCATCCTGCGAGACTTTGCTTTTAGGCTGTTATCTTTCCGCCCAGTATATTAATTAATTACATCATTTTAATGATGGCTGGCTGATTTTCTGTATCAGAGAGGGACACAGTATAAATTGTTAGTTTATTCTATTTGTTTTTTCTTTTGAGAAATAACATGTGCTGTTGTACGTGTATATCTATTTGAATTCACTTATCTAAGAACCATTTCTATCCTAAACTCTTTTAATTTTATTTCCTGTCCTGCTTATTAGTCATCATTTTTTTTATTACGTTTGGCTAAAAGAATTTATTATTATCAACAATGTCTCAGAAATCTAATTTTTATTGATTCACATTAAATTATTTTCGCTTTGATTCTTTTCCAACAATAGCTGTGTTTTCCAAAAAATTAGGCATTGTTAAAAGTTTCTTATTATTTGATAACAAAAACATTCTTGCCTCTTGCTTATCTTTTAAATTTTAATTAACTTGGGCTAATTTGTTTTTTGTTTCTTTGGTTAGTGACAGGTATTTCTTAGAATCTATCTATCTATCTATTAAGTTTCTTTCTTCTCTTATTGTGACCGTTTAGATATTATTTGTACAATTTAGGTTTGCTCTATTCAAATTCTTTTTTTTTCTAGATCTTCTCTCGTAATCTGTTTCCTTGAGAAATCTTCATGGCTAATAATTAGACCCGGTTTCAAGAGTTTCTGTCATTTATTCCTCCAATGGCTTAAAATCACTTTCAGGGACGCTTTCTGTATTGACGAAATTATAGGAACTGAATCTTTGTCAAATTTTGTAAAACTTGGCGAAGTATGCAATGATCCTTGTGGTTGCTTTTGCATTCTGTTATTGGATTGTTTATTCCTGCATTAATTTTTTTGCTGGTTTATTTTTTGGAAGCTTAGATAATTCTGAGGGTAAGTTACATCAAGGCTTTTTTATCTGGGTGCTAACTAGTGTTTTCTATCTCCCAGGTGTAGTTGTTTCTAAGTATGAGAGGATTTACACTATTTTAACCAAGAGACCGTAACACACATATATACTAATTTTGCTTTATTAATGTTCAATTTTTTTTTTCCAAATTTCAATTAAATGAGAGCAAGTAACAATCTTGTTGTTTGCTGATTATTTTTCGTTATTATTACTCGTTCCATAATTTAAATTGGTATCATATTTTCCAATACATGTTTGCTAGTATTTTTACTTGTTTATTTTAATTTTCAACATGTTTATCGGACTATTTGTTTTGTATAATTTATTTGCAATATTGATGAATATTGAAACAACTATTATATTGCTTACTTTAGACTTGTGATTGTTTTTGCTTTGATTTCAATATATTTTGTCTTATGACTATGTTCTCGTATTGTGGTTATAACCACCTTATCTGCGCTCAAGGCCGCGGCTGAGTCTAGTTGAATTAGGTTTTGAGAATAGAAGTAAAATTAGATTTCGCATTTCTTGATCACCCAGTACAAAGTAGTTCAGATAATCCTAATAACCATTTTTAAAGATTAGGTTTAAGATCGTAACATTTTCAAAACCAAATGCTTGTTAATTATAACCGTCGCTGCTCGTTAAATATGAGAGCATATACAGGGTGTTCTATGTGAAAAGTAGGTTACATGTGCCACTTTTTTATAGATCAGTAGTCTAGAATAATTTAAAAAGTATAAATAGACATTCTATGTAATTTTTCTAGTAACGACTTCTAAGATTTGTACAAATATATATGTGTGACAAACGACACAGACTTCCGCTTACATACCGTTGATACGCTCTGTATTTTGTATTTTTTATATTAATTGCAATATCAGTATCTACTTACGTAGTTGATTTTAAAGCATAGTTTGAAGTTTAAAATGCGCATTTATTAAGCAAATTAGTAACAAGCTGACTTAATTTAGGTAATTAGCCTCACTAATGCTTGAAAAGAACTTGTATCCAATCTTGTTATACTTTTTATCTAAAATTATGCCAACAAGTTATGATAATGCACGTTTATTGAAAATACTGCTTTTACAATTTCTGTGTTCATTAAAAAGAAATTTCCTTAGTTATTAATGTTAAGTAATATAGTAAATCTTTGAAAAGAAGTTACACTGAAATAAAATTCGTAAACAAACGTGTTATAAAAATATGAGTCTTTCGTGCCCATTAGTAAAATGTTATTATTTAGAAACTTGTAGATAATAAAATTGCCAAAATATAAATTGACAATGTGAATATTTACTACTTTAAAGAAACTTCTTAGAGTATATTTCCTTTATCAATAATCGTAATGCGTAAAAAGTATACAGTCAACCTTCTTTACAAACTCAGTTTTTTGAATAGTTAAAACAAATTGCAATTTATATTTTAGAAGTTGTCCTTATAGAATATTTAGGTGAATTGAGTTGGAAGAGTATTATAAAAACAACAAAATAAACATTCTTAGAAAATAACATGAGTTTATTTTCATTGTTTACAGACTTTCACGTAAGAAATTCGTTATAACCTAGTCGTATTGGCAAGAGAAATAATGAAGAATGTAATAAAAGACTAAGCTTCTCCGTCAGTGGAAAAGTTAGTATAATTACTTTCCTCGTAATGATGTAGAAAATCTATAAAGAGCAAGTAGGATTAATCGAAAAACGTTGGGCGAGAAATACAATAATACACTTTGTTTTTCTTACTAGCTTTCTTGTATATTTCACTTTTTTTTATTATTGCGCTGGAAATTCTCAACAATTCAATGTCAAGAGCGCATAGAGGTAACATGTTTGGACATTCTAGATTTTTTGTTGTTTTGATACCTTTATGTATATGATACGCTCCTTGTGTTTCTGCTGTCGTAAACTCTCCAAAAACAATACATTTTATTTGTAGAAAATATCATAAATATCGGAAGAATAAAAATTTCATAGGAAGACTTACTTACCTACATACCTACGTTTTATAAAATTTTTATTATTTCAGACTTACTTATTAATAAATTACAGCTTTACACAAATAATAATAAATTGTTGATTAAATCAGTTTTTTAACCTGAAATTTTTATGTGAAGTACCTCCGTTTGATGTTTTGTTTAAGGCAGTTAAGCACTACATCAACCAAATTTACAGGAAGCTGAATAACTAATAAGTTCATTCCAAACCAAACCTCATCCTAAACCTAAATCATTTACCACTAGCTACATAAATAATAATTCTACAAGGATTAGTAAATCCTTCCGGCACTTCTACACGCTTTAACTTCTAAATAAAATTGGTGGGACGCTTCTTGGTATGCAAAATGCAACAACACGTTTTAACTTTTAAAAGACTAGTAGTTTAATAGAGACTAATTCCCTCTTCTTATCTTGTATCCTGTCAACATTATAAAATGTCACATATTTAGTAACTGCTCTGTTTGCTTTGTATTTAACGCTGAAATCACTAATCGGAGTAATTGAATACTCTATCTAAGCGTAATTGCTTCTAATCTATGCGTAGAAATTTCATAACTGTGTTTTAGTATATATACCAAGATATCAACTCTTCGTAAAACTATTCTGAAACTTCCAGAAACTTGAAATTAGTCTGATATTTGGTTAGCAAATTAATCGGTATGATGTATTCCAAAGTATTCGTTTGTGGAATTTTGTATCGTTGTTCGGTGATAGTCGTTTAGTCTGGAAACCGGAACGCCATTTCGTAAGCCAAATAGCTGCATGCTTTAAGTGGTAAGTTTATAAAATAGCTAATAATTCACAAAAGCTTCTCATTGTCTGCTAATCTTTATCATAGTATTAATAAATGTGCTTTTATTATATTTTATGCTTGTTTTAAATAAATTTAACGATAGAATACAAGTTACGGCGTCACTCTAAAAAAAAGCTTTGTTGTGGACGGCGTAGGCTCAGTTGGTTGCCTTGGGTTGGGGCTAAGGATTCGCTAAATAACTATAACAGGCATTCATTTTAATAACAGTACGATAATAACGATGTTTTTACAAATATTGATTAATTATTTTTATAAAAAACGTTGCACAAGTAAAGATTTTTCTTGTTGTATACAATCTAATTTTTGAAGTCAAATTTAAATTTTTTAGTTTCTGTAAATTAAAAGGAATGTAACTTTTTAATTTCATGTAAATAAGTATATGCTAACTATTACTGATAAAGTAAGTCTAAAATGTGAAACAAAAGGTAGAAAGCGTTTCTGAATTTATTAGAAGTTAAAATATTACTTTTTTGCCCCCCCCCTCTCTTTCTCTCTGAGTACCAACGGCCTTACTTTACAGCTACAGTGCCTAGGTAACTGTATTGAAAAAACAGTACTCCAGGGGTCTTGTATAAAGACCAAAACACTCACGAAGTTATGTTTGGAAGTTGTATAAGCAAGTTCTACGGATAAAAGTCTTGCTGAAACTTATTTAGCAATTCATTTATCAACAGAGCCGTCGGTACGGCACGGTATTGATGCGATAACAGTAGGTCGATGAACTGCTTGTGTAACGGTATAGACCAGGAGTAGGCAAACGTAGCCTCCGGGTCTGAATTGGTTCTGTAAAAGCGAATTTTAGCAACCTTCAAGTAGAAGTTTATCCAAGTAATTTGCTTTTCAAGTTAAAATATGCAGTGTTTTATCGTTATACTCGCACCAGCCAATTCAGCTCCAAGAACCAACTTTACCTACTATTTGTCAAAAAAAATAAACTTTTAGTTGTGTTTCAATCTTCCTAATGAAAGTAAGAAAAAGTTCTCTTTAACCAAGATTGGAAATCTGAAGAAAGATAAAAATAAGGATAGGATGAGATGCAATAATTTTTCCGTGAAAACTATGATCCAACCCCAAATCTCCTAAATACGACCTAGAGCGTTACTATTCAACTACGTTTCGCGGTGTGTTTATCGGAAAATAGAACGAAAGTCACGGTGTTTGATCCGCCCAATAGATGCGTACCACTTTAAAAACCTAGAGGCTCCTTTTCATGTAAAAATGGAAAATTTTCAATAAGTGGGGGTTAACGATAGAATAGGGAGTAATTAAATTTCGTTAAAATTATTGTTTTGTTACTCGTCTAAACTACTATGCTGCTAGGTACAAAATAAACAGATTAGTTCAATCTAAAGAGGTTACACAACCCCCTTTTCTATAAAGAAAAGAATTTATTTCTTTTATATTTACAACTACTTAAACAGCACGCAACAAAAACAATGCAGAAGGTAGATTATATAGACTGGGAACAATACGTTTGCCATTGTACGGTACAACGGTAGCAGATGAGAAGAAATCCATCAGAATAATTCTCCCAATGGTCTTCACATTATCACATAAGTAAATCAAACCTTCAGACGGGGATACAAATTAATACCTCTCTACCTTTCTTGATATCTACAGATGGATGTTGAGCAGATTGGTAGCCTGGCTCATCGATTTATTCTGGTGAGGGATGGTGGTTGGTCCATAATCGATAGCTTGTCACAGCTTTTCTAATAATTCAAATGACCTGTTACTGACTGGGCCGCTGGGCGTTGTCATGCACCAGGCTAGCTCGGAGAGCTTTAGCTTTAGAGGATGTACTCTTCTGACGCCGGTACGTGCATTGGAATGGTCGGAGTTTCGTTATTTTAAGTTGGCTGACACCTCATTTGTTTGATTGTTTTGTTAAAACAGAAGAATTTGCAAAGACGTCTTTGTTTATTTATTTTAGGATTTTTTATTTTTATATATCGTTATTCTTATTCCTTTCTCAGATATTCTTTCTCTTTTTCATATTGTTTGCCCTTTTTGGTTTTGTTTATTTATGAAGTATAGGTTGGAATGAACAAAGCTTCATGTCGAAAGAGAAAGTCGCGACGATTTTCTGAGTGGTGCTGCTGCGGAGTTGGATGCTGCTGTCGGAGCTGGATGCTGCTGGCAGCACTGGATTATGTTGGTGAGCTGATTACTCCTTCTGAAGGTTTCTTTTTCTTCTTCTTAGTTAGGTAGAGTGTAATAGAATACTGTTGAGTTCACTGGTATAGAGCTCCTTTGATTCATTTCCGTACAGATTGTGTTCTGTGGAAGGAGCTGCTTATCAGCTAATAGAATTCTTCGTTGGTAACAGACCGTAATTGAGAACGGATTGGTCGGTTGCTAGACGGTTCAATATTGTCTGTGGTCGATATCGTTTACGGGATTTAGCTTAGACAAACTAATCTCTTGCTAATTTTTTCAGTAGTGCTGGTGATTTCGTAAAACTTGCGTAAGGTGATTTTTTGGGGGTTGAGCAAATGATTTATCCATTCCATTCATTATTTAAACGGTTTAGCGGATAGCTGCCTAGTACTGTCATTTACGCAATTTCTAAAGCAGCGCAGCGTCTAGATGATCACCTATAAGAATGGCCGATTTTCTGTTATCTCTCAGGCAGAATTAATATGGGCAATTTCTTTTCATATTTGGAGCAAAACAGGACTGACCTGTTTCTGCAACTAAACGATGGCGTCTGGTTTCCAGAAAGTTTTGTAAATCTAAGGATTGCGATTACCAGTTCAAAAGAAGCAGTTGCTTTAGGCTGTACTTAGTTCACGATGGAGCTGTTAGTTTCATGGACTGCATCAAGTTGCATACTTTTGCTTTCCGCTGATGCGGGCCGGTTTTTATTCCCTAAGACTGAAGTAGTTGGTAGGTGGAACTCCAGATCGGTCAGTGGGATCCTTCATTGGTATCAATAGGTTAGAGTTGATTTTGATTTTTTGAGCAGTCTGAAGTCTTTCTTTTGCAGTAGGTTTTCTTTATTTTAAGAATTTGCAGAAGTAGCAACGTTTGTTCTAACATATATGTTGACCACTAGCTCTTGTTGTCTACTTTTAGACCGGTTAACGGTTTCTCTTCGGATAATGCTCTAGCTTGCCTTTGATTTTCTCAGGTATAACATGTTGTTATTGTTATTATTGAAAGAGCCTGCATTCATCAACCACGTTGCCTTCTCTAGTGTACAATCAAAACTCGTGTCACCTTATCTTCAGCCTGTACCCGTACCATGTTTTTGTCCGTAGAACAGCAAGATTTCGTCAATAACATTCTTCTTGCTGTTTTACTGTCTATGAAAGTGGACTTGGTTATTAACAATTTTAATAGGTCCACCATTAGCTCTGTGTTCACTCTAGGTAATAGATCGAAGTGACTATAAGCAAACTAATGTTTGATGTTTTGACTTAAAATAACTAAACATAATAACAATAATAATTCATACAAATACAAAGAAGTCTGGCCGCAATCTACCCACGGCATCATCGTTAATAACTTTTGAGAATGAAGCAACGCGCTAGTACCATGAGGATTGAAGCAACGATCACTCTATTTACGCATCCATTTCTATTTTATACGCTTATTAATTGATACATAATTAACATTATACCTGTGTTTTTTTTACAGTTGAGAAATCTACTGATTAATGTTTTCGAATAATGCAATTTGCCCAACTCTTATATCTGATTTGAAAAAACAATAAAAATAAATAGAACAACTTTTAAGATGTCCACAAGATTTAGTGCGTCAAAACTACTTGAATTGAGATCTTGCGAGGAAGTCGATCAACGAAACTGCCGAATTACGTGACTAGGTCGACATTATCGCTAAGCGTCAGGCAGATAAAATTGAAATTCACTAACAGTCATAATTCTTTCGGAAGTTTTCTAAAAAGAATCGGAAGCCATTTATTATAGAAAAAAAGCTTTCGATACCTGACTGCTAGACATAATTGATAAATACTGTAGGAAACTAATTTAAAAGCCATTACTTCTAGCTAGTAAAACTTCTTAAGTTTGAAGAGCTGCTACTGAATAAAAAGCGAGAAAAAGGTAAAAAACAGACCAGAAAAGAAGGTTTAGAACTACATATCGACAAAATTTACATCAACGATATGGGTAACAATTTAAAATTCCCTGAAAGTTTCTGAAACCTTTGTCTCGGTTAAAATATGTCAAACTTCAAATTTAAATACGATTGTGTATACTTTTAAGAATTATATTAGTAAGATATTATGTGAATTGGAAAAAGTTTTATAAACGTTCAAAAAATGTAGCAAGAGTTTTCACATTAATTCTCTAGAGTCTAGATAATTGATTCTTCGTTTCTCATTACATCAAAAAAAACCTTTTCTTCCACACAAAATATTTTAGATGTGAAACCATCAAATTTATATTCCAAACACGTTTGCAGGTTTTTTACATTTAGAATTTGTAAGAGATGACAGTATTTAGTTTATTTAAATTTGGATTTGAAACCATTAAATCTAATTTTTTAGATTTCATTTATTTGGTTTTGAAGTATTATTTGGCTGTATGTATAAACTCTAAAATAAATTGCTATGCTATAAATATATAAAAAAACTCGCAGAACAGGAATACATAATTTGCCAAGTTAATTAAACGGACTCACCCACGAATTAAGAAGATTCTTTCTTGTTCGTTTAAGACAAAGGTTTGAAGTATTAGAAAAAGTGTACATATAGAAAGGCGCATTGTAGGCCCTGGATGCTTGTTTTTCGGTTTCATTTACCGAGATTTCAATTGCACCCATAAAATTATCCTAAAATAACTATGATTGGCATTTAGTTTTCTGGTTTACTACCTTAAATTTTGGAATATTCACAGTTTAAGAATTTTCAACTTGACAGACAGGTAAAATTTATATTTATATAAACCATAATCATTTGAGAAAATAAAATTTTTATTCAACATAGAACATTTTTTTAGTTTCTATATTGCCTGTAGAAGTAATAAAAAAAATTTTCTTTCAATGACACGCCGTCAGTATAAATATTCAATATATATCAACAATAACGTTCATTTTCCAAGCAGGTGAACCAAGAAGAATTTATTGAAGGCATTACCCATATTGAAAATCTTTGCTGTTTCTGATATGAATACATTATGCTACATAAGGCAAGGCCATTTATAATACGTTATATTTCTTTTGTTCAAAAACGAGATATACTTTTACCAAATCTGCCGCTAAACAAGATTTAAATTTGTCGACGAAATAAGAACTCTAGAAGGAGATGAAAGAGAAAGCTGAGAATGTCACTTTGTACGTCAACATAGTTATGAAGTTTTAGAAAGTATCTTTGATGTGTTATGCAGTGGTGTATTAGAGGGGGAACGCAGGGGAACTGCGTTCCCATACTTATCAATGAAGAGCAGACTCTTAGGATAACAAAATGTCAGAAATAGGATCCTAAAATAGAAAGGATAGAAAAAGATATAGGACAAAAATCCTAAATCAGGAAACTGAAAGCTTTCAACGTTTGAATAATTTACACTTTATTTAGTAATAGATGTACAGTGTACATTGTACATTGTACATACATACATTTCTGGATTTGCGTATCTGTTAATTCTAAATTGGTTCTATGTAACAGAAAAGCATTACATACGAAGTACTGCTCAAAATTTTCAGGTGTAGAATTTGTACGCTTCTCTGTTGAAATGGATTTGAACCACGAAAAGCTGCCCTCAACATAACATGATGCAGTAGGTAGATATTTGTAAATTGGATAATTTTGTATTAAACTTTGGCACTTTTCCCAGATAACAGTTTTTTTATATCCGACATATTTCCACAATCCGGATTTTTTGTTGTAACATTTAAAAATTTTTCATACGCTAATTTTCCAACATTACCGGGCACCCCTTCGGAACAGTTTCTACCCCTTGAATTATGGTCAGTGAATCTGTAAGAAGTAATCCAACTTTTTCTAGTTTTCTAATGCTTGAAACTAGAATTTTAAATCGAGCTTTTGTGTAAAGAAGATTGTTTTTTAAGTAATTTTTTAAGTAACCTTGCGTTCTAACAATAGCTCCAGAACCTGGCTCTAGGCTCAGAACAACCTGCAGAAATGTATCCATTAAATAAAAAAAAGGTACACCATCTGGTTAAAACAGGTTCTGGTGATAATGGTAATACTGATAGTTTTTCTTTATAAAATTCAATTTGTAAAGGTGCTTTCATGAAAATTTTTTTAATAGACTGTTGCAAATATATAATATATTTAATAATAAGTTATTCAAGTAATCAAATAAAAAAGATAATATCTGAAAGCCCTTTATAACAAAGTTAGTTATCAAAGAAATTTTGAATTACGATAATTAGAGTATTATCGGAATCTGTATCCGATTGTAGTAAATTGCATAGAAATCCTAGTTACCAATATTAAGTAGAATTTAACTAAATTTTGGATCTTTTTAATATTATGACTTATTAAAAAAAGAAAATAAACTACAAAAGGCAATAATTAATATTAAGAAAAATTCACATTGTAATGAAATTCAAAGGTCAAATTATAACCTCACTTAAAAACAAATATCTTACTTCCTATTATTACTTAATAAGATGTTTATTTTGCTAATCTACAAATTTAAAATGTAGAACTCTAATTTAAACGATGAGTAAACAGATATCCAGGTAAATAGTAAATAATAATTAAACAATACCTTCGTTGTCTTTCATATACCTTGGTGCAGATGGTTTACGGCAATAATTTTAACTTATCAGATGGGATGATGTGCCAGCAAATATGAAATAGTGTCTTCTATATTCTGGGACCATAATTAACTCGTTTAATTCAATAAACCCTTGAAGTTTTCCATATAACAAAATGGTGGCGACCAACGTCCTTAAAAATGGACTTCCAACAAGATCCACCCAGAAAATAAATAGTAAATAATCGACAGGAATCAGTAATTTGTGAACGATAACGATAACGAGAAAGATAAACAAGAAGACAATCCTACGGAAGTAATCCGAGATGAAATAAGATAAATCGAAATGCAAAAAAATGAATTTACTTGAATATACAGGGTGTTTGATTCACCGCCGTATATCCGAAAAGGAGTGGTAGAAGACATGATTTGGAACTTATCTAGCCTAATATACTATTATACAAGGTGTAAGTTTTTGAGATATTGTCATTTTTTATAATTTCACCCAATTGGACGTATTTCCCCATTTTAATGTGAACACCGCACTACTGGAAACTTTTAATTTGAAGGTAATAATAATTTTATAATCTTTCATAACTACTCTATCGATTTTAGTCATTTCCATCCACTTCTACAATTGATTAAACAAATTAGACCCGGAGAAAGTTAAAAAAATGACAATATCTCAAAAACCGTGACACTTTGTATAATAGTATATTAGGTTAGATAAATTCCAGATCATGTCTTCTACCACCCCTTTTCGGATATACGGCGGTGAACCAAACACCCTGTATATTCTAACACTACACGATGCACGTGTGAAAGCAATGAAAGCTGGGTCGAAAAGGGGTAAGTTAATTATGCGTACCTACAGGTTCGGTAAAGTAGCACACGCGCTGTTATTCCCATCAAATAAAGATTTCAACACTACTGTATTGTAACTTGTAACTATATTGTAACTTAACCAAAAGTAAATATTTAATTTTAAGGCAATGTACAGGGTAATTCAAAAATCATACAGAATGTTTGGAAATAAAATGTTACCACGTAACAAGACAATATCAATTCGTTAATATCCCGATCTTGCGAACGAATTGTTTCGTACACAAGCTTAAACCATGAGTCATGCCGGTTAGATGGATTAATTATGAGAAAAAGACTTTCATATTAGTTCCACAGCTGCAAAATAATTATATAATAATAATAGACTACCATTCCCTATTTACCTAAAGAATTATTTATAAACCGTGCCATGGTTGAATTGTTTGTTCTTTCTAGTGGTTTGAATGATAAAACTATAGACCTAGTTACTTCCTCGCTGTTTAACTTTTCAATAATCATCTTTGCGATACTTCGGCCTGTAATGTCTGTAGTTTCATCAAGAGAAATCCAAATGTCAGAATCACTAACAATCTGACGAGTCTCCGCCAAAACCTGCAGTACACTATCAATTAATTTGTTATTCAAACAACGAAAAACAAATACACACCCTTTGATAACATTTTGGCAAATAATTATTTCTCAATGTGTTAAGGTTTATAATTTTCGTAAAATTACTCCCCAACAATTAATTCAAATTAAGATGCGTGACGACCTCTATTGAGGAATAGGGTTGTAGAGAGTAGCTGTTTTCGCGGGACAGCAATCTGCGTAATTTAGTTACGGGATAAGTCGCTTCTGCCCGTTGAGATCAGGGTGCGGTCGACGCAAAATAGAGTGAGTGGATTTAGGAGCTTCATAGAGGGAAGTCCAACGCTGGTGGAGGGAAGTGTTGTGAGACGTCCTCCACAAAAATTTAGCTGTTATGGCCCATGAAGGTTATCGTTTAGTGAAGTATCCTTAAGGCATATCAGCGTAGTGCTGGATTTCATAAAGGGGCTGCTGTTAGAGCTGATTCTTTAGAAGTAGGGTTTCTTCTTCCTTTCGCTATTAAGCGGAACCCAGTGGAATTCGTCGTCATTTTGTCCCTCCTTGCTGTGTGGATGCGTTCAGTTTACGAAGCTTCAAGTAAATAGATACGCAGTTACCCGTGTGGATAACGATTTGGATCGTACAGCTACGCAAGGTTAGTGTAGACTCATTAATATCGTCGTGTTTATACCCCCTATTGGGTAAACAAAGAAGTGCATTCAAAACTTGTTCAGTGGAAAACAAACAAGGAAGTTTCTCCTTGGCATTATTGTAAACATTTATAACAACGGTTTCTAGTATACTCATTGTCGTATTGTGTTTGGTTCATTACTTATTTTTATGAATAAAGAATTTTATAGTCCAGTAATGTTCAACGTAAATTTGTAATGTAAATCAGTTTTAATTTTTTTATCGTAATTATTTGGCTTGGTTTTAATTTGTTTGTATGACTTAATTTATTGTCGATTTTATTTAAATAAAATTAGATATTTTCTTTTCGTAATATATATTAGAAATTTATTAATAAAATACAAATAATTATTTGTATTTTTGTTTTTGCTTGTTTTATATTATGTAACCTTTCTTTTTTTTATTTATTTTTCTAATAGATTTGTAGTTTGAAAGAGTTTTATTATCGTAATTGTATGCACTGGTTTGAGCAAAAATATCGAAGTCACCTAAGCATTTGATTAATTTGATCCAGTTATATTAAATTTCACTAATAAAGAATATACCGGGTATTTCAAAAACCTTGACATACTGAATGACCCAAAGAAAATGATTTGATGATTCAATTTGAATATTCCAAATTTAAGTAAAGAAACATTTATACAGAGTGAATTGAAAATACTTTTGTATAAGGCGGTTTAATGCCTTGAGTAAGCTTTTGTTTCAGAAAGTCTAACTAAGTATTTGTAAAGTTGTTGCCGATTTAAGAGAGACTATGGTCCTTTTGAATCTTGTGATCTGGCTGAATCCATAGTGGCGCCTTCTAATAATACAGATTTTGAGCTATTTCAGTGGTAAGTAGGTATTTCGAACACAGCCGTATTCGACTGTTTGCTACTCTGGGTATCAGCGAACTTAGCTCTTCGTGTCTTCTAGTCGCTGATTATAAGCCTGTGTCTTAAAGTTTATTTTGGCACGTAACAAACGCCGATTCATATGGGATATTTCTGCCGCAATATTTTTCTGGTGATCTCATTTTATAAAAAGGAATATTAGCGCCCACAAAGGAGCCACACGGGTCCGTATAAAATTGATTAATAGAGGCATCTTGATTAATACCAGCAACCAAAGTTTGTCTATACGGTTTTTTTTATTTCCGATATGTGTTGGTCCCTTTCATATTACAGTAAATGAGACACTCGGTTACATGCGAACCCAAAAGAAAAGGATGTGTTTAGATATAGTGACATTACTCGATACCATTTTTATAAAAATTACTTTTTGACCACATGCTTTGAAAAGACCGTTTGTAACCTTTCATTGAAAATCTGAAAAATTTCAGTGTTTTTGGCTGCTTTAAACCATTTCTGGATTTTCTCTTTGTACGTTTTCTTGCGTTTAGGCATGTATAGATTGTACTGTAGTAAATAACTTAATTATACTACGACGTAAATCGCCGGTAAACGTACGCACACCGTACAGATTATTAGAGAGATTTTCACCGAATAACTAATAAGGGAGGAGTTAAGTAAATGCGCCTGAAAGGGAAGGGGAATGGCGCAAACATGCAGAAGAGCAGGATCAGTGGCGCACTACGTACTTTTATAAAAGTAATGTAAAAAACATAAAATATACAAGCACCGCGCTGATAATTCTTTACTGCTCAGCTGACGTGAGCTTCGTCCGAAACTGGTCTATTACGCACATTCCTCACAGCACCTCAATGTACTTATGAATTGCAATGGGGTCTAAGCATTATTAAGGTTAGGTAGCATGGAAATGGCTAAAGTATCTAGCTACACTGAGATACAAAAGAATTTCAAATTGTTGTATTTCAACTAAGGCAATACATAAATGAAAAAGGAATAAAATATCCTAAAATAGGAAGTTAAAATACAGCATTTAGGATCAATATTCGTAATTTAGGAATTTATTAGGTGTATACCTATGAAATGAGACTTTGAGCTATTAGACCACAGATGTCGCTAGGAGTATTTCTAAACTGTCCCAAATGTCTTATTTTTTTCGTCTGTCATCTGTCAACAATATTCAATTCATTGTTTGTGATGTTTCATACAACAACGCATTTTTTTCGCTCTTAAAAATGTCGAATTTCGTGCCTTCAAACTACGATTTGCGGACATCGTTGATTTTCTGTTATCAATTGAAGAAAAACGCTTCTCAAGCTCATCAAATGCTTATAGAAGCTTACGGTGGACATGCTCTAAGCAGAGCACAGTGCTTCAGGTGGTTTGGAAAATTCCGAAGTGCTGATTTTAGCGTGGAGAACGAGGAACGTGGCCGGCCACCGAAAAAGTTTGAGGACACCGAATTGCAAGCATTGTTGAATGAAGATGATGGTCAAACGCAAGAAATGATGGCAGAGCAGTTGGGAGTGACCCAAAAAACCATTTGCAAACGTTTGAAAGACATGGGCATGATTTTAAAGGTCGGAAGATGGGTGCCGCATGAACTGACTGAAAGGCAGCAAGAGAACCGAAAAACCACTTGTGAAATGCTGCTCTCCCGGTTCAAAAGGAAGTCTTTTTTGCATCGAATCGTTACGGGTGATGAAAAATGGGTGTATTCCTCCAATCCCAAGCGTAAACGATCGGCTACAAGCCAAAATCAACGGCCAAACCAAATCGCTTCGGCCGCAAGGCAATGCTGTGTGTTTTCTGGGATCAGCATGGTATGATTTGGTACGAGCTATTAAAACCAGGTGAAACAGTTGACGGTGCACGCTACCAACGACAATTGGCCGATTTGAACAGCGCTATACACCGAAAACGCCCAGAATATGCCGATCGGCGTCACAAAGTAATTTTTCTTGATGACAATGCACCACCACATCGAACAAGAGCGACCCGGGAATTGGTGGAGACGTACGATTGGGAACCGCTGGTGCATGCGGCTTACTCACCAGACTTGGCGCCTTCCGATTATCATTTGTTTGCATCGATGGGCCACGCACTTTCCGAGCAGCGCTTCAATTCTCACGAAGAAGCCAAAAAATGGCTGAATGATTGGTTTGCGGCCAAAGACGGCCAATTTGTTTGGCGCGGCATTCACAAATTGCCTGAGACATGGGTAAAATGTGTCGCTAGCGATGGCTATTATTTTGAAGATTAAATTTGTAACCATTTTTTGTTAATAAACGTTTAAAATTGAAAAAAAAAGTCTCATTTCATAGGTATACACCTGGTAGGAAATTAAAAGAGGGTGCCAAATGGTTTACTTTTTATAGAAACAAATTTATAACTCGGTTTTTGTTCACGTCGTACATAATTAATAAAAAGGACCTTTTCTACGAATCCGCTCTTTACTTATCAATAAATACTAAATATACTTTTAAAAATCTAACTATTTTTATATAATAAATGTGTACTATGACAATCAGCGTTCCCCCACTATTATTTCTAGCTGTACATCACTGGTGTTATGTTTATCACTATAAGACAAAATATAAAGTTGTGTATTAATATTTAAAACACTTTTTATCTGCAGGTTTTTGTAGATGAAGTGGTACTATCAAAGAGCAAGAATTTCTGTGAAATTTATACCTTAGAAGTGAAACTATGAATATTTAATAATAGGCTTCCTAGTAAATACGTTTAGATGGTAAATTGAATCAATTACCTACTAGTGTAGAGCCATTTCCTTTTGCTTCCGCTTCTATTCTTTCTTCTGTAACGTAATTAGCGTCTTTGTGGCCGTACTCTGAATACTAAAAAACTTTTTATGGTAATTTACACATGCTACATAATATCGTAATTTCTTTAGTTTACATAAAATAGAAATAAGAAACCAACATGATTTATTTTCTCTCAATTTTTAATCGAAAAGAATTCCAAGTAAAATAAAAAAAATTAATACAAAAGTTTGAAAGAAAAGGTTTGGTATTTTAGTCACTTTTATCTCTTTCCGCCAAGACAAGTCTATTGAATTAAACTTGAATATTTGTTTGGAAAATCCAAGATAAGAAGGTATTGATTCTAAACAAAAGACTCAGGCCAGTTTGTTCTGAAAAATAATGGAAAGTGTAATTCAGATGTAGTCTTTTTTTATATCTTAGTTCTCTCTTTTGCGAATGAAAAAGAAAATACTTTTGTAAGAAATACCAGCTTAAATTTAACTTTTTATGTAAACTTTCAAACTTTTTATAAAAATTGCTTTATTACGTTGAAGTTAACATTACTCTTAATAAGCCTTCAGCCAGTTATTTTAGAGTTACGTTGGTGTAAATAACGTAGTTTTATTTCTTTATTCCAAACGTTTCTGCTTGCAGCCCCAACAAAAAACTTGAAAACTACAAATGTTTTTATGATCATTAAGTTGGGAAAATTGTGTTGAGAAATGTCGAAAAATGGTTAAGAGCCATTACTGAACTCTATAAAAATTTAGGGACAACTGTAGAAAAATCAATCAAACGTAGCAAAAAAATATTCTAACAACTTCCAGAGAAGGGTCGAGCTCATTTACTAAAATGAGGATAGCATTTACCTAAAGAAAAGTCAACTAGATATTTATAAGCTATCAGAGATTCTGACGGCGATGCACGATGAGTGATGACCACCAAACTTAGAGCCTAAAATTACTGGCAGTCTTAACCACAGATTATTTTTTGAGAGAATCTCTTTATTGCTTGATATCGCTTTTAATATATACTACCGCTTTATCATAATCGTACCATACCTTATACACAGTCTAAACCTACTACAGGTACAGTTTTAACTTCTAATTGATCATACAATTTTTTATGGACATCAGATTGTTTTGAAATTGTTAAGACATCATAAACAAAACAAAATTGCTTGCTGCATTCTTTTAATAATTGATCGTCTAGTTCTCATTGAATTTTGTCATACCACCCGTTGCAAAAGTCTTAGAAATTATCCTATTGTTAAAAAAATATTAACTGCACTTAATACATGAAGTCGTCCGTAATTACGATAATAAGCCAATAACTAAGTTTTGGAAGGACACAGGTTTTGTTGTTAAACAGTGTTGCGTCATGTTTTACAAATTAGTTGCTTGGAAGACTTCCTAAACAAAATATTGTGTATATCAGACTAACTTGAACATACTTCAAGAGGCAAGAAAAGATCTGATCAACATTAGTCCTATTACTTGGCATTTTCGAGATACGGGCATTGAAGTTATTTTAAAACATTGCTGATATTATAATCGTCCAAGATTGATGGGACACATAAGAAGAGAGGTGCGTCCTATAGAAGATAATGAACCTATAGTTACTTAACTGTAATTTTATGCAATGGTTTTGAATACATTGTTTTTGTAAATTGCTGCTGCATAATACGAGGTCTGTTCAAAAAGTATCGCGAATTTTGAATTTCCGCGGGTTACGTATATTCGATTTTCGATTTTTTGTGGCGTTATGTTGGTACTTATGTCCCTCACTTATGCCGACAAGTTTGGCCATTTTGAATGTTCAGTTAATTTTTGACAGCTGTTTTGCTTGGACGTGTTTTGGCTCGTCTTCGATTTTTGCCTACTCTAAAAAATGGATCAAAGAATCTGCATCAAATTTTATGTGAAAAACAAAATTAAGTGCGTGGACGCATTCCGAATGTTGACTGTGGCATATGGTGAAGCTACCTTGGACCGAATCAACGTTTATTGGTGGTACAAAATGTTCTCAGAGGGCCGAGAAGATGTGAACGACGAAGAGAGTGCCGGACGCCCGAGCACGTCAACAACAGACGAAAACATTGATGAAGTGAAGAAAATAGTATTGGCCAATCGTCGAATCACCGTTAGAAAAGTTGCTGAGGACCTAAACATATCGATTGGCTCGTGCCATTTGATTTTTACCAGGGGCGTGGTGCATCATGAGTTCTTGCCACAGGGTAGAACGGTCAATAAGGAATATTACCTGCAAGTTATGCGCAATTTGCGCGAAGCAATCTGCCAGAAACGCCCGGATTTGTGGAAGAACAAAAATTGGCTTTTGCACCATGATAACGCCCCTGCTCACACATCGTTGCTTGTGCGCGAATTTTTGGCCAAAAACAACACACTAATGATGCCGCAGCCACCGTATTCCCCAGACCTGGCCCCCTGTGACTTTTTCTGGTTCCCGAGACTGAAGAGGCCCATGAAAGGACGACGCTACGCTACGATTGAGGAGATAAAGACGGCATCGAAGGAGGAGCTGAACAAGATCACAAAAAATGATTTTTTGAAGTGCTTCGAGGATTGGAAAAAACGTTGGCACAAGTGTATAATATCTGATGGGGATTACTTTAAAGGGAACAAAATAGATATTCATGAATAAATAAATAATTTTTGAAAAAACACAAAATTCGCGATACTTTTTGAACAGACCTCGTACATAAACAATAAATTTAGTTTGTTTTATTTTAAAACTAGAATTACGACTTTGAAGTTTCTTTAAACTAATCGAATATGGACAACGACTGAAAAATACAAATTCTAACTTTTTCAATAATTTTGTGAAAATAAGTATAGATTTTTACGTTAATTTAGTAAAATTTTCAACAACAACGATAGCAGTCCTTGATGCTTCTAAAACACTTCAAGGTTAATCGCATTAGACAGGGTGTTTCTAAATTGCATGGAACAAATACAAGGGCGTTATTCTACGGCAAGGCATAAGAAGAAAACCCAAATAAAAATGTTTCCAAAAACGTTCCTTTCTGGAGCTGCGCCACCTTAAAGTTTAGCCAAAACAAGGCGATCTTTTTTTTAAGTAAGTAACGGAATTTGTTATGTATACCCTACTTATCAAGACTTTTATTTGCATTTAATTTGTGGAAACTTTCTTTGTCTCAAAAGTGTGTTTGTAAGGTGGAGGCCGTTCTCAGCATTGTATTAAAAACGTACTTAGACCTCTAATGAGTTTTGAAGTTTTTTAGAAAGTCCCTATGTTGATTTTAATAAGTAGTGCACACATACCAAATTTCATTACTGCAGTTCAAACTGTTATGGAGTTTTCAAAAGAAAATTGCCTTTTTTAGCAAGACTTTAAGACGACGTAGCTCCACAGGGATCAGAAAAGATGTCATCTAGATTTTCGTCTTATCTCTCGCCATATAATAATGCTCTTATATTTGTTCCAGGCAATTTAGAAACACCCTGTATCGTTACTCTGCGAATGCAAATGAAATCAAAATAAGGAAACTAAAAAAAGTCAAACAATAGGCACGTTCAAACGGGGAGCGACAGTGGAGTTGTATAACGGACCACTAATGCCCGGTTTCTGAAAGCTGGTGTTATGTATCATATAGTTATTGGATACATAACTTTATTGCTTAAAATATTATACTTTGCTTTATAACTATCGGTTTCTTAAGTAATTACGAGAAAAACCGATAGGTGGCTACTGCACTTGCAGCACTAGAAAAACAAAAAATACTACAAAAAGTGAAATAATTTGTAACTGTTACACATTTTCCAACAATACTGTCGTTCTATACTGGCACTTTCATCTTAAACATAACCTACTGTTAGCGATCGATAATTGAAAAAAAGCCGTGCGAAACCTCAAGCGATGTAGAATGCGCCGGCGCTATATAACTTATCGCACCACCTTGCTCCGATAATTTATGAAGCCGATATCTGTCCCATAAATACAACATAGCGTTTGAGAAACAACTTTTGGCGATTTTTAGAATGCATAACTTTATCGGTTAGATAAATTGCTTTCAGAAACCAGGCATAAGACCTGTTTGACACTATGAAAAACTCTCTGATAAATTTCATAGAAATTACTTTTAAAAAAATTTTTATTGTTGCAAACTGAGTTTACATAGAAATTTTTGTAGAGATTTTGTTGAGCAAAACATATTTAGAACATAAAGTAGAAATTTTGTGCGAGAAAATGCGTACGGAACTCATGCGCAGATCAAAATCAGCTGAGAGAAGGTGGGCAAAAGATTAAACAAAACAACTGTATAAAAATGGCTAAAACACGCATGCGCACGCCGAAAATATTATAGAAAATTTTGTACAATTTGCATACAGAGCAGGCTGCAACAATATACCAAAACCTTTTTACAGAAATTTAGCAAAAATTTCTTTCTAAACTTTTATAGAATTTTCCATAGTGTCACACAGGTCTAAGTGCAAGCTGCTACGATAGCAATCGATTTTTTCCAGCAGAAAAGATTTTGCTGTTAGTTAGTGGATTGCTCTGTTTGAACATAGCAAAATTGAGACCATCTTGTTCTTAAACATAACCTAAAAACATTAGGGATTGTTTATTGTTGAAATTTAACAATTTATTTGGATTTTAGTTTTTGTATCTTCTGCAGCGTGCTTCCGTTACGGCATAATTATGTTTGAATGTTGTCGTTGAGCCAAATCAACCCGCTGCAACTTAAAGGTACCATTGTCTAGCACTGCAACTAGCTGAACGCGCTCAATGCATTTTTCAAACAAGCATTTATAGTAACGCCACAAGCGTATTCAACGGAACCCAAATTGGAAGATTTGGCCAATTTTTATCTCTTACGCTTGTGATAGCTGTGGTCTACCAATCACAAATAACCATGAACCAAGTTCCTGAATAAATACAAGAAGAAATAAAACATGAACATTGACATTAGAAGTACTGTTGGTTTTTTGGTTGTTTCTAAATTCATATACTTACTTCAAACGACAGCAACCTAAAAAAAGGTTTAAAGCACTAGAGATTAACATCATTTTTAATCATTTCCAATTATAATTACTAACTATAAATTCAATTTCGTTTAAAATACGTAGCTATTTGGAATTATAAAGTGCTTTACATCCTATTTCAACAATGACTTTGTCTTCAGACTGGTTCGTGGAAGACGCAAACGCGGAAAATCCGGATTGCAAATGAAATAGAGCGAGTTGGACTCGGCAGCTTAGAACAGAAACGTCACACAATTCCGTGATAGTGCACCGAAGGACCAAATACAAATCTGGTTGATAAATTACTTCTTTTCATGTATTCTTTGCACCGAAGGCAATATTGTAAGACAAATGGTATATTAACAAAGTGAACATTAAAATTTTAAAGTGACTTACAATACTTAGAATTAATGCATAATTATATAAGAATACACATAAAGTACCGACATTATATTATACTAATTTTCATTATCTTCGTTATCACTTTCATCATCATCACAGTCCCAGCAGAAGTAATGATTTGCTTTTTTGTTGATCGAAGTGGAGAAATAAACGGGTTAGATGATACTAGCAAAGCATTGAGTACATTCTCAATATTGGGTTTCTGGAATGCCCTTCTCTGCATTGTCTAATTTGCTTTTGTCGAGCTTCTAGGGCTTCCTCTGAAAATATGCCAATTGGCAAAATAGCAGACTTAATAACATTCATGCCGTGAATCAATATTTTATGTATTGATACAACAATAGAATTTGAGGTATCAAACAGTTCTAAATGCGTTAATGAAGGTGGACATTTTACAGTGGATTCTAAAAAACCAAGAGCACAAACGGGCAAGATTTTAAAATTGCACTGCATATACAAAGTGATTAGCTGCATTTTTATATAAACAACAATATTGTAAAATAATGTGAACGCTTTTAGAATTCTGCATGTGTCTAAAAATTGGGGAAAAAATAGCCATACAGTGTGTCCCAAATTCGTGGCTCATCATTGGGATCTCGAAAGCCATAAGAAAAACAAAATTGATTAAATTAGAAAAATGTTGTCCATTTTAAAGCTCATTTTACTGACGTTTTTATTTTTTCTATTCACCAGCCTACTTCCTTCCTTAATTCTAAACAATAACAATACATAATAATAAACAATAAAAATAACCATTTCTTTATGGAAAATGCTTTCGCCTATAACTCCTTTACTATTAAGTTTTGGACATATATGTATTAGGTATTTTCCACTAGAAATTACCCAAGGAACACACATTTAAGCTATGGCAGTCGAGTCGCAGGACATTCTGCATAAGCTACCGACCACCGCAATGGTTACCAGTCTGTTCATTCAACAAGACGTTCAATGTAAACTACTGCTAGTTTTACGGCCTAATGGTAAATACGAGTTACTTATGATTATGACCTTACTACTCTTTTAGGAAATTATTTTGGCCAGTTAAGAAATTCTCATTTTTATCTGCTACTTTTACATTCGATCCCTCTGCACAGTGTGTAAAGTAGGATTGCAGTTATTTTTAACAGATGAAACAAGTACCAATCGAAGACGAGCTCTATTGCAGGAACTATCTATGTAAGTACTCACTGATCGACAGTTGAATGTATTAAAGGTATCATGTTTTATGGGATTTGGCTGATACAAACAAATCTTGTGATCTTCTTTTGTGGTGAGGTCAGCTATAACCATATGCCAAGCTGCTTGCAATAATAAATGCTTTGCATTGAATTTCAACAGTGACTGCAAAATTTCCAGATTAGCACATAAAAATCTTGTCTTCGATAGGTGAGAACTTTGAAAAGAATTATATAGAATCTTAATTAAAGGAAAATAATTAATTTTAAACCAATTAAATAGTAAATTAGAAAATAGATAATAGTTGAATTAATTTTTAATGAAAAAGCAGTAACAATTTCTTCAAGACTTGTATTTGAAAACGGAATAGAAAGGTTTGATTGTTTAAAAAAAAGTTCTATTTAGATTGACTTATTAGTTAATCACGAAACAAAGTTGTTAATTAATTAGAAACTACCAGAAATATTACAATTAACTAATAGAAAAAGTTGGTAAACAATTACTTTTAAATTAGTGATTATTTAGAACATCTACTGTTAATAAATAAATGATTATCACCAATCGTGTGATTTTCACTTATAAGATTTTATTTATAAAAGGTTTAAAAGCATTACAACTAGTTACAACATCCATTGCAGTTTAAAAACGTAAATTCAGTTAAAAGAAACAAAACACAAAATAAATTTAAAAATTACTGCTCTAGTTGTATTACTTATTACAAACCTCATAACATTGAGAATTTATTCAAGTAGAAGATTTAATTGAATAGTAAAAGTAAAATCTAGAAACGAAAATGTTCAAGATAATTTTCCCGATAATAGTGATGAGTAAACCTTTAATTCCTGCAATGCTTTCTCTCTAATCCATTAATGCTGTAATGTGTTTAATGTTGCAAAAAGTTTTCAAAAACCAGGATTTCTCCCAATTAAATGAGAGAAGAGGCAACAGAAATTTCCTCAAGCATAACAATAGCAATGAAGACACTACAAACATTGTGTCAAAACAGAATTACCTTCAGTTTAATTAAATATTTTTGTTATAAATAAGATAAGTTAGATAGAAAACAGATTATTTACGGGCTTGATAAAATAAGTGTTAGGAAATAAAAATCAGAATATAAACGTTGAAATACAATTAGAAATACATAACTTATTTGTGTACGCCAAATATTAAGTGATAAATTAAATGAAAGCTTACATATAATGTATTTAATATTTCTTTGCCGGTTTTAAGTTTTCTCCAGCGTATTATAAATATTACTGTTGTGACAATGATGTTAGTAGTTAGACGGCTGAAATGTTCACGTAGCGTACTTCAGTTTGAATTTAGGAACATTCTGATGGTAATATAGGTTTATGGCTGCCGTTTTTCTTGAAATAATTTATTTCTATTTTAAAGTCTAGCATGAGTTGCAACCATTAATAAACTTAACCCTTCTTCGGTGATGATATCAACATAGACAACATACAACTAAAATTTATATGGCGTTAGTTTCAGACCATTACGAAATGTTTTATGTTCTGTAAAACTAGGAATGCTGTGTTTCACAACATATATATTCAGCGACGTTCATGAATTCTAAGAATTTAGAAAATAGCAAGATGAAGATAAGCAATATAACTAAGTATTTATTTTAATTATTCTAGTTTATGGATGTTAACATGACATATATGCATTATGTGACAAAATCAAAATAAATATAAAATTAAAGCCGACTATAAATTATGAAAAATCATAAATCTTCTTCCTTCCAAATTACCGTCTATAAGAAAATTCTGTATAGTTACAAATAATGGGATGAAGTTCTCTGTCATTTTAAGACCTTCGTGCATGATACATCGCCCCACTAATTGAGATGCTTCGGTTTACTATGCCAAAGTCAATAAACAAAAACCTTTCTAGCGTGAGGTTGCAAATCCAATATGGAAACAGAACTTTCAACAAATATTACTCTTTAAATAGGTTGTCGCAAAAATGACAAATACACAATTGAAATTGGCAAATAGAAAAATCTCACATGTAACAAGAGCAATTAGAATGGAAAGCAAGATAGAAGTTATTAAATTAAGTATAATAAATATAAACAAAGTAGAAATTCAGAATGTCACTATAGTAAAATAATTCAGATGCGCCAGGCTAGGTGATTGGCAGCCATTGGTTGTGGATTAATACTAAAGAGACGAATACAATATTTAAACAAAAACAGATCGATGGAGTAGCAAGTAGGACAAAAACCACTTGAATTTATTTGCAAAAAAAGCATTCTCTGAAAGTAATAATTTGTAATTTTGTTTTTTTACTTTGCAGATGATCTTAATCGCATTGTAATGAATAATATTTTGGAAAGCGCTTTTGTGTATTTTTTGAAAGTAAGAAGCAAAATGGAGCAGTAGAATATTGATTAGTTGTCAAATGACAAAACAAGATCAGCAGGGTAATTTACCAGTGATGACGCTCCTAGTAGAATTTGAGAGTGAATCCATTAGGTATCTTCACACGGCTCATCACTCTGTAGTACCATGCCGAAATTGCATCAGAGCAAAGTTTTGTTGAAGTTTATCCGCCGTGTGTTTTCCCCAAAGTCAAATTGACTCAGAAAGGCAATAGTTTTAAATTTAGACACTCACGAAAGAGGCAAAAACGATGGAATAAGTGTGTAGTATTCTGAAAAGCACTAATTTTGCATTCACAATATATTTTGGTATATCGTACAATAAAAGTGCTGTTCCAAGTAATAGTTGTTTTTTTTATTATTTATTTACTTTCAATTTGCTGAGTTTTTAATAATGTAGTTACTACTAAATCAAATAACTTTCATCTACTCAAAAGTAGAATATTTTATTATAAATCGATATTACTTATCATAGAATCCCTGAAAAGGAAAGCACCCGGTTTCCACGATATGTACGAATATTTTTCGTTTTTGGGTTTGATTTCATTTAAACCCCCGGTGTAGCGAAGACGCAGCTGCCGAGTTTATATTTTGTGCAGACTAACAATAAGTAAAATTTGCATAGCATGTATCAAGCTATCCAAAATATATTTCCCATGTATGAGTTTTATTTATAAACATAACTTTTTGTATGCATTGGTTTGTTTAATGAATTGACAAGCAAATTCCCATATTTTATACGCTTAGAGTGCCAGTGGTAAATATAAAACTTTTGCGAATAATACCAGCTGTGTAATAAACAACGTCATATACGTAACTCTTCGACAGTTTCAGTTAATTACGCTTTGAATTAAATCTCACCAGCGTTATTTAATTTCAAAAACGTAATTCGGTTAAAATGTTATTTTTACTGGCCAGTTCTACTTTAATCAAATGTAAGTCACTGGTTTTAGCGTGTTTATTTTTAATGTTCCACGTTTCTAGAAGTTTCAACATTATATTTTACGTTTAAAACAGACAATACGGGAATTTCGAAATTACATGTTTGTGAAAAACACATTCGTACATGTAATATCATGAAAAGTTTTAATCCAAACATGGTGAAAATTCCAAACTTACCCGTTTGAAATAAAAGTTTTTATCTTTAGCAGCAATCTAAAATAGTATTTATTGCAAAGTTAAGCTTTGTCTAGAAGTAACAATCACGATGAGGCGACGCCAATAAGAAACTGATTGGTTATCATGTGGACAATTGACGCATGAGCATCGCGTCGTTGTGATTCCTGCTCTTGGACAAAAGCATTCAGTGTTATTTTGGAATTAGTGCTATATTAGAAAATTGGAAAAATTATTATTATTTTACATCATTCTTAGTGGCTAGACATTTATTTAGAGACCTTTTAAGCAAAGATTGCACTGCAGGTGAAACGTAACCTTTTGATGCCGCTTTTTCTGAATTTGATGCTGGTTTAGTATAACTTCAGGTTCAGATTTTTGCATGGTAATTATATTTTGCATTCAGTTTGTTGCATTTTCTGCATTGTTTTATGGGCGAATTTCTCACTACATTCCAATAGGAATCCTCGAGAAATTTGAAAGACCGTAGTAGCATGGGATTCTCAGCCTTAAGATACTAGCTATTATACATACTATACGTCCAGAATTATTTGGCACATTTTAGATACACATAAATGAAGGTTTAAATGGAATTATTTTGTTTTATTTTGATTTAAACCGACATGTATTACACGTTATCTAATTAATATGATAATAAATAGAAATCTAATCATACAATCAAATCTTAATGTTATTTATCATATAAATTATGGAATTTTTGTTCATTACTTTTTTAATTTAAAATAGAAGTATTGCATATTCTAGGTATTAGATTTTTTAAAAATTCACAAATAGGGATTACGTGATCGATTCAGGATAGAGGCTAGTTATCGCTAAGTCTATGCATTAACTGAAACAGTGTAACATCCTCTTCGTCGCGTTGGTAATTTTGAGCTGTTGACACACGTACTTTTATACGAATCAAAAGTACAAAATCCTGTCAGTGCCAAGGTTGTTACGGGAAAAATGAAGATTGGAGACTCAAAGGGCGTCAGCAACGATAGTCAATAGTTTCTGTTTAGTACAGCCTCGTTACAAGCCTACTACATGGACGTTTTAATAAACTATAGTAGTACACCCGGTGTTTGTAACAAAGCTTACTTTATACTTAAAAGGCTTAGTGACGCTGAAACACCAGGAGAACCCAAGACATGGACAGCGGTGTCACAGGATGTCGAATTCGTAGGGTTTAGAGTAGATCTCTACCTAGAAGAGATCCAAACAAAGCATTCAAACAACAATACAGAATGTAACAAATATGTATATTAACGTCACAATGAAAGTATATAATTGCACAAGTGCAATTTGGTGAGTGAAGTCCACCTGGTGTTACTAATATTTACATCCTGCTGAGCATATTATATTTTGTTATGCACTGTAAGAAAGAAAGAAAGAAATTCAGAACAATGGATCAATCCACTTTTAAACGACAATAAATGCGCAACACGGCAGAATTTGACTTATTTACTTGACGGTTTAATCCACAAAGTAAGTATTTCAAATACTTTGTTCATGTAATTTCAATACGATACGCGCACTGATAAACTTTATCACAGTTTTCTATGTACCACTATCAAATCGATAGTTCCACTATCCAGTCAACGAACCAACCCCTGGTGCAGTCACAATAATTTGAAACAACGATTAAACATCGTAGTTACCTCCAGAGTTCACTTGTACTAGACCATCAAAGTTAAAACTGACCTGGAGAACTGTTAAGGTATTTAACTTTCGTAAAATTAATTCGCTACAATTAATTCAAATCGAGATGCGTGGCGACCTCTATTGAGGAATAGGGTTGTAGAGAGTAGCTGTATTCGCGGGGCAGCAATCTGCGTAATTTAGTTACGGGATAAGTCGCTTCTGCGCGTTGAGATCAGGGTGCGATCGACGCAAAATAGAGTGAGTCGATTAAGGAGCTTCATAGAGGGAAGTCCAACGCTGGTGAAGGGAAGTGTTGTGAGACGTCTTCCATAAAAACTCAGCTGTTGTGGCCCATGAAGATTATCGTTTAGTGAAGTATCCTTAAGGCATATCAGCGTAGTGCTGGATTTCATAAAGGGACTGCCGTTAGAGCTGATTCTTTAGAAGTAGGGTTTCTTCTTCCTTTCGCTGTTAAGCGGAACCCAGTGGAATTCGTCGTCATTTGTCCCTCCTTGCTGAGTGGATGCGGTCAGTTTACGAAGCTTCAAGTAAATAGATACGCAGTTACCCGTGTGGATAACGATTTGGATCATACAGCTACGCAAGGTTAGTGTACACTCATTAATATCGTCGTGTTTATACCCCCTTGTGGGTTAAAGAAAGAAGTGCATTCAAAACTTGTTCAGTGGAAAACAAACAAGGAAGTTTCTCCTTGGCATTATTGTAAACATTTATAACAACGGTTTCTAGTATACTCATTGTGGTATTGTGTTTGGTTCATTACTTATTTTTACGAATAAAGAATTTTATAATCTAGTAATGTTCAGCGTAAATTTGTAATGTAAATCAGTTTTAATTTTTTTATCGTAATTATTTGGCTTGGTTTTAATTTGTTTGTATGACTTAATTCATTGTCGATTTTATTTAAATAAAATTAGATATTTTCTTTGTAATATATATTAAGAGCAGTCGTAAGCTGTTTGAACGGCGTCAACGGGTGCCCACGCATTTGGCGTTTCTGGGAATCCCCCCGAGCGTCACTGGCCAGAATTTTGCGCAGTAAGATTTAGCACGATTGTTGACGTTTGATTTATAAAGATTTTGTTTTTGTATAATCAACAATTTATTTGTTTTGTTTTATTTGTATTTTTTTTGCTTGTTTTATATTATGTAACATTTCTTTTTTTTTTGATTTATTTTTCTAATAGATTTCTAGTTTGAAAAATAGTTTTATTATTGTAATTGTATGCACTAGTTTGAGAGAAAATATCGAAGTCACCTAAGCATTTGATTAATTTGATCCAGTTATATTAAATTTTACTAATAAAGAATATACCGGGTGACTCAAAAATCTTCACATATTGAGTGATCCAAAGAAAATGATTTGTTGATTCAATTTGAATATTCCAAATTTAATTAAAGAAACATTTATACAGAGTGAAGTGAAAATACTTTTGTATAAGGTGGTTTAATGCCTTGAGTAAGCTTTTGTTTCAGAAAGTCTAAGTAAGTATTTGTAAAGTTGTTGCCGATTTAAGAGGGACTATGGTCCTTTTGAATCTTATGATCTGGCTGAATCCATAGTGGCGCCTTCTAATAATACCGTATTTGAGCTATTTCAGTAGTAAGTAGGCATTTCGAACCTAGCTGTCTTTGACTGTTACCTAGTCTGGGTATCAGCGAACTTAGTTCTTCGTGCCTTCTAGTCGCTGATTATAAGCCTGTGTCTTAAAGTTTATTTTGGCACGTAACAGAACGCCGTGAGTGAGGTACGTAAACTCAATAGTAGGTTTCTAATGACGGGTACCCCAAATTGTCTTCTTGTGGACAAAAGCAATAGCCAGGATATATTAATATGATTTTATTCGGACTGTGGACTTCGATATGAGCGTCAGCACCCAGACTTATTAAAATCTTCCTGATAAACAGGAAAGGAAATATTTCAACAACGGTTTCTTCGTATCGGAATTCTATCAGAAGAGCTTTGATGCATAATCCGTTTCAGATAAACGAAAACTCACGATAAGCACTTAAAGGGGTAAACAATGACTAGAGGAAACACATTTTTTTGCAAAGAACCACGCTACCAAAATCTCCACAAGAATATGGGCGAACGACATGAATCTTGCACTAAATTGCTGCAAAAATCTTCCAGAATCAGGAGGTTGAAAGCTTATAAACGAGGACTTTCAACAGATGACAATTTTGGGCGAGCACTCAATCTCTCATTGGTAACTCGAAAAGCGGGGTAACAAGTTAAGACAAGAAATTTAGAAATAACACCTTGCCTTGCAATTGATCGTAAATCAACTAAAGTTGACATCCTTGTTGACATGTATTTCTTAATACAAAGAAGCTTTTAACTTTTAAGAATCAATCAAATCAATACCACAACGTTAACATTACTTTACTCATGAAACCTGACACTATTGTTAAGATTTATGGTAACGAGAAAATAATATTGGAAATTACTTTTATATTTAACGATATTCTATTTTGGTTTTAAGAAATATTTCCTTATATCTATTTCTACAATAAACTTAGCTTTTACAAAAGCACAAGCATTGCATACAAGATGTTTCATCACGGGATCATATTATGAACTAAATTTTAATGCGAAATATTACCTGTATATAGATTTTCTGTACTGGGGGCGGCTTGAACATAAAGAATATCTTAACAAGGTAACTAAGTAGAGTGGCGGAAATCCAGAAGCAATTTGTGTACAAAAATAAAACTTTAGTTGTTGCTAGGCATACAAAACTTTGTTAATAAAAGGAGACATGAAAAGGAAAAAGAAGATTCTTTTAGGAAATAACTCGTTTACATTTTACAATAAACATATTTATTTCAATTTATAAAATTTATTCATATTCAAAATTCATTTAGCAAAATAATAAACAATAATTACAGTTGCGTATAATAAGTATCTCACTTTATGTTAAGAATGAAATAATACTTACATAAATTGATCTAATAGTTAATAATTACTTATTGAATGAAAATCAGTCTTATCAAGAAAAACTGTTGTTGTATGACAATTTGGCACGGTTGATGTAAAATACGCTAGCTGCATACGAACAGTAAACAAGTAGTTTAGCAGTGACTAAACGTCGAAAAATTTGAGGTTTATTATAGGAATTTGACATTTTTATTTGCTGCAAAATTTCTTTTTTACTTTTTGTGCAATAAACTACAATCTAAAATGTGGGCGTTATTACAGCTACTATAATTGTATTTCTATAGACTTGAATCGGTTCTGGATATTTAGCCGATGACGGTGTTGCATATTAGCATTTGATAGTAAAAAAAAAATAAATATTTAGAAATATTACCAAATGTCCTGGCGCCCACGAATAAGACTAATAGAACTTTCAGTTATTTCTCTTTGAGTACACTGGTAGAGCATGAGGTTACTATTTTAGTAGTAAATTTGAAAAACATTTATGAACAAAGCACGGATTTATATGCACTGTAAAATACTAAAATATCCGCATGTATATGCACGGGAAATTAATAAAATGTGCGCTGGATTTTTTAAAATATGCACTAAATTGTTCAAAATATGCAAAACGTTTAATGCAAATATAAATTAAAAACTTATATTTAGCGTTGGTAATTTATTCATGTTACAAAATCTCTAAACCAAAATACATCAAAAAAATACAAAAGATACATAGGAATAATCCCAATACTAAAATGCAATTGAATATTTAATGTTAAAATAAAGTACAAATTTGCAGCATTCGTTTTGGGGAATGATTCCCGTTTTCTTTGTCTCGATTGTTTCTATTCTTTGAACTATTTTTACAATTGTACACACTACAAGCAGGCAGTTTTAAATTAAGTTTAAAACGTAATGTAAAACCGGCTTGTAAAAACACCAACAAATGTGAATGCAATGTACGTAAAAGTCGAGCGTTTGTTGCGACCGATCTGCACATTGACGTCACACGCTTCTCAATTATTGCTCATAATTTCCTTATAGTATGAGATAAATACCTGTAAACTTCAATTTGAGATAAACTTGATTTTCTGTGTTGTGATCTTTTTAAACTGCAATTTCCAACAAAGTCTTAAAATACAGTTATAGAACCAACAGTTTTTAAAACTTTTAAAGAGAAATAAAACTTGTCTGAAGGTTTGAATGGCTTTTAGATTTTATTTGTTGTTTTTCTCGATTTAAATTCAATTTTTTGTTATTGGTTTACAGTCTTCACCAGAAAACCGAAGGAATTATGCAGTGATATGCTCTTAATTAAAATATATGCACAATTGACTCGAAATATGCAAAATATGCAAATTTATTTTGATGCCATTTAATTGTATTTTACTAGATACGATAAGATAGATAGAAACCAAAGCATTTTTTTAATATATCTATAGTTACAAATATGCACTTGCATAGAATCCGTGCCTTGTTTATGACAGATATCCTTGCCAGAGATAAAAATTTGGGAAGGAGTAGAGTATGTAAAAAATGAATTCCAGAAGAAACCTAAAGCTAGAAATACTTCCTAAATTTCAGGGTTGAATTGATACTTACGAGGGTGGTCTGAAAAGTTTCCGACCTAACAAAGATACAAGACATTTTTTCTGAAAATTTTTTTTTATTTTTCAACATAGTCTCCTTGCAACTCTACACACTTTTCCCAGCGATGCTCCCATCTCCGTAACCCGTCCAAATAGTACTCGGCATTTTTCTCTGCAAAATAATTGTTCACGAAGGTGATTGCCTCTTCATTTGACGAAACTCTTTGTCCTCCGAGCGCACGTTTTAGATGAGGGAACAAAAAGAAGTCGCTTGGGGCTAGATCTGGTGAGTAAAGCGGATGGTCAAGCAGTTCAAACCGTAATTCGTGGCTTTTCGCCATGGCAACCACTGAGGTGTGAGACGGTGCGTTGTCTTGGTGAAACGGGATTTCCTTTTTCTGCAAATGTGGCCGTTTTTTCGCAAGTTCTGCCTTCAGCTTGTCAAGTAATGTTGCATTGTATGCTCCTGTAATGGTTTTCCCTTTTTGAAGATAATCGATTAAAATAACTCCATGACTATTCCAAAAAACAGTCGCCATCACTTTCCCAGCCGAAAAAACAGTATTTGCTTTTTTTGGAGCCGGTTCCCCCTTTGCAGTCCACTGTTTGGACTGTATTTTTGTTTCGGGCGTATAATGGTGTATCCAAGTTTCATCTACAGTAATTAATCGGCGCCAAAACTCGGATTTATTTCGCCTAAACTGCGCCAAAAGAGCGTTGGAAATATTCATTCGAACACGTTTTTGGTCTAACGTGCGCAAACGCGGCACCCAACGCGCGGACAGCTTTCTCATGCCTAAATGTTGATTTAATGTGTGACAAACACGTTCTTTTGACATGTTCATAACCTCTGCTATCTCTCTCACTTTAATTCGGCGGTCGTCTAGCACCATTTGGTAAACTTTGGCGATGTTTTCGTCGGTAGTTGCAGTTTTTGGACGTCCCAAACGTTCATCGTCTCCCAAGCTCTTATTGCCACGTTTAAATTTAGCAGCCCAAAATTTCACTGTGGTAAATGATGGTGCAGAGTCCCCAT